>JAAZTK010000119.1:0-28940 GCA_036507255.1 Megalothorax incertus | reverse complement strand
TTCCCCAAAAATTTCCTTCCCCAAAAATCTCCTTCCTCAAAAATTTCCTTCCCCAAAAATTTCCTTCCCCAAAAATCTCCTTCCCCAAATATCTGGGAAGATTGGGAAGATTGAGAAGATTGGGAAGATTGGGAAGATTGGGAAGATTGGGAAGATCGGGAAGATTCGGAAGATTCGGATCTCCTTCCCCAAAAATCTCCTTCTACCAAAATTTCTTTCCCCAAAAATCTCCTTCCCCAAATATCTGGGAAGATTGGGAAGATTCGGAAGATTCGGAAGATTGGGAAGATTGGGAAGATTCGGAAGATTCGGAAGATTCGGAAGATTCGGAAGATTGGGAAGATTGGGAAGATTGGGATGATTGGGAAGATTCGGAAGATTCGGAAGATTCGGAAGATTTGGAAGATTCGGATCTCCTTCCCCAAAAATCTCCTACAAAAATTTCTTTCCCCAAAAATCTCCTTCCCCAAAAATCTCCTTCCCCAAATATCTGGGAAGATTGGGAAGATTGGGAAGATTGTGAAGATTGGGAAGATTGAGAAGATTGGGAAGATTGGGAAGATTTCCCCAAAATCCCCTTCCCCAAAGGATCTCAAAAAGGATCCCAAAAGGATCCCAATGGGACCCTAAAGAGATCCAAAAGAGATTCCTTCTTTTTTTGCCAAGGATTTCCTGAGTGCCCTAAATTCCCCATTTAAATTCGCACTATAATTCTTTAACATGTAAATAACACATACTAGTAATTATGCTCAAAATGATTAAATCATATCCAATTCTTCTAGTTCTCCTCCTCCTTGTTCTTAGAAATCCCTTTGTGAATGGCCAGAAGCCTTCTCCAGGTGAAAGGATCATCCAAATCAATTCTACAAGCGTTTACAGCACACGCCATTCCTACACAAATGAGCAGATTGCAATCTTGAATGATGTGGAGTTTGACTCCAAGGTGGGCTCACCTTGTGATTCAGAAAAATGGGACATTTGGGTCCGCCCCTTAATTAAGACGCTTGAATGTACCGAGAACCACGAGTATGCCATTCGAAAAGCATCCGAATTCGAGCTTGAGATCCGTGATGAAGCAATCTTTCTAATTCTTGGCGTTGCAGGTTTGAATTTATTCGATAACTTTAAGCTTAATGCTAATAAATTATAAATACTCGTATAGGGAAAGATATGGAGCAAAGACATTCAAGGGTTGAAATTGCTGGAAAGGAAAAAGCGGTGCAATTTCTTCAAAGCCTCTGCATGTCAAGAAGGGGGAGGTTCATGGTTTGTGGAAGTAAGGGAAAGTGTGAATGTCCACAAATTCCAAATGCTTGGCTCTTCACCGTTGATGAGGCTGGAAGATGCCGAGGTGTTAATTGCTCCATGTGTGAGCCAGCTCATAAAAAGCAAGGATTCACGGGTTCGGTGACATGCTCCAAAGGGTTAGAGTGTAGGGCAACTGAGAAGAAGAGTCCAGTTCGGCATTTTTGTCGAGACGTTAAAGATTTCCTGTTTTCGTCGACCACGACTTCAGGTCCTTCAGAGGAGACTTCGAATTCGACAACCGAGGAATCAAATGCTACTGAAACTGAAAAGAGCCCTCCTTCGAGTACTAGTACAAAAGAACCAGAAACTACTGAAGCCACCGTATCGAGTACGTCCCCAACAAAAGGTAACGGAAATGACAAGAATATTCGAGTTTGCACGGAGAAGGAGGGAAGTTGATCAGAGTACAACCATCACTGCTAATGAGACCACAAGTACAACTTTCAATGCCACGTTGTTCGAACCACCGACATGCCCAATGGTCATTGATGTACGGTCAGAATGCTTCTTTTCTGGAAGATTATTCAGAATGCCATCAAAAGCAAATCAGATTCGAAACATGTCTCAAATTATATTGATATTTGTAGTAGTATATTTCTCTTTGTAAAAGATCAGATGCAGTATAAAATTTGCAAAAGTGATTGATTACTGATTACTCATATTTAAAATTTAAATGTGCTTCAGTTAAATAAATATTGTCGTGAAATATTGATAAATTTGGCTCGTTTTCCATTATTTATATGCAAACATCTGCTGATACATTAACTTATGCGATATATTAATAAATTGCAAGTTTTGCATTGAAGATGTTTTATTATATAATAGAAATCCAGATCTGTCCTTTTTATTCCCTAAAAAACCTCAAGGGCAAATGTGATTATAAAATAGGATAGGTGTGTGATTTGGGATTTATTTTTGATCCAAATTCTACTTGATTTTTAATCTGGAAATAATTTCTGTAAAGAAATGTCAAGTATTATATTTTTCGGATTTTTGACCATCCTCAGCTTCTCCAATGGGTTGCAAGTTGAAAAAGCAGCCAACGCAAAGGTATACGTCCACATTATGCCTTGGTTTGAAACGCGAGAGACTTCCGGTACAGTTTTTAATTTACGAGTATTTTTGGATATAAATATTACCAATTTACTTTTTAAAGACACTGGTAATTGGGGAATACACTGGACGATGGACACACAGAATCCGGATATAATCATTGACGAATCTGGCCGACGCCAAGTAGGTACCACCAAATCATGGATCAATTTGACATATTTTGAACCATATTTTTTTAGATTGCAGCTTATTACTATCCAGAAACAGGTCCCTACGCCTCAGGAGATGACGCTCTTGTCGAGTATCAATTGAATCTGATGAAATTTGCCGGCGTCGACGGCATCCTGATCGATTGGCCTGGAACTCTTCAAATATGGGATTATCCAATGAATTTCCGGAATACGGAAGCTCTCATCAGAGGTTGCGACAGGATTGGTCTGGATTTTGCAATAGTTTACGAAGATCATAATCTTAAAATGGCGGCTGATGCTGGTCTCATACCTCATTCAGAGATGATAAACTATGCAAAAAATGATATGCAATATCTTCAGGGGTTATTCCAAAGAGGAAATTACATCAAACATGACGATGGGTCTCCACTTTTGCTTGTTTTCGGTCCTCAAACCTTTATGGAACCCAACCAATGGAATGACATTTTTTCCGTGCTATCTAATAAGCCAACGTTCATTACATTATGGTATCAGGGACATCAAGCTGGGGTCAATAATGAATACCCCTGGATATACTCAGACTATCTTGATGGGCTTCGAAACTTTTATTCAAATCGCCCTCTGGCGGTAAAATTCGGCGTTGGGTACCCAGGGTTTAATACTTTTTACCAGGACGGAGGCTGGGGTGGTCCAGGATGGAGTCTTCCGGTGGGTTTGGACACCTTTGCCACTACAATGGATATGGCGCTTCAAGCAAACGATGTTAACTGGATACAAATAGCGACTTGGAATGATTATGGTGAAGGTACGATGATCGAACCGACCCGAGAGTTTGGGAACGGATTTCTCAATATTATTCAAAATAAACTTGGTGTCAAATATGGGAATAAGGAATTGGAGATTATTAAGAAGCTTTATTATATGAGGAAGGAACATGCAGGGAATAGTACAGTGCAAGCCAAATTAAATGAAGCTTCCGGAGCTCTGATTGAGCTCAAACCGGATGTCGCCCAAAGTATTATGAATTCTATTTAAAAAGACTTTAGAAAAAATATAAGAAATATAAGATTTGAATAAATTGATGCAAAAAAGACCAGAAATGGAAATTGTTCGAATTACGTATTTTTATAGAATTTGAATTTATTTACCTATATGTACATAATATTAGATAGGATTCGATTGGAATTGAGTTCATGAATTGTGTCGAATTTGAGTAATAATAGCATCTATTGATAATCCTCCCGTATTCCGTATGCTCCTAACTGAGCTATGAATTTATGAGTGATATTCATAGATAGGTAATATAATACTTGAATAAATATAGAGCATCAAAAATGTACTTTTTACGATTATAAAAATTAGTGTCTAATATAGTATAGTAGGTAGTAATACTTGAAGATGAAGGTACTTTTGAGAATTATGATCCAGAATTCCAAATCGATCGATACCTATTAGGCTATTAATAGTTCATAGGTCTATCTTAGAATTAGTTCCTATTTAAAATCTCGAGACCCAGAATACTTGTGCGTACAATATGTGATTATGATTAGCAAAAAAATTGCACAAATTATTCTAGACATACTGTAGGGTTAACTTATAACTTATAAGTTATTGTACGATAGGAGCTTGATTTGTGGTAGGAATTTACAAAATTAGGTGTCAAAAATACATGTTATTTTTATGCAAATTTCACTGGAAATCGGAAGAAGAATGATTGTTCGACAGTTTGCTACTCGATGAGTTCACTAATACATGAGTTTGGGGACAAGCACGGAGAGGAGACTGATGAAGTTGATAATGAAATGAGTAGAGTCCCAGCCTAGATAAAAGACACATCAATAATTAATTACCTATTATAATTATAATCGTCATTTTGACAAACTTACCCGTATACCAAGTAGTAAGTAAAAATAATATTACGGGAAAAATGGCAAGGAATTTTTTTGTTTTTGTGTCAATCCTTCGATTTCCTCCATTCTCGTAGAAGCTATCAATAACCTCCCAATGTGTTTTTTCACGATCCAACCCGGAACCACTTCGGTGGAATCCCAGCATATCTAGATCCAATAATAAATTTGATTATAGATCTCCCAATAATAAATTGTATGGATAGTATAAACATTTATATGCATAATTTACCCGACCAAGGGGAACCTCGAATAAAATGTAAGAGTGCAAAGTTCCAGGCATTGTGCAAAATGTTTGTGGCAGTCCAAGCTAAAGGAATGGTGAGAAATGGAAGTGAAAGGATGAAAAGGTGGACAGCCACAACAATTATCGTGTATGTAATCCAAACGCCCCTCTCACCTAATTAACAAAATAATTAAATTACTTTTAAAACTAATTCATAGTTTAACATACCCATCCAAGAAGAATTTGGATCTCCAATGTAATAATAGTAGGATTTATTGTCATTTTTATTGACAACCCTCTCGTGTCCGTCCATCGTGTCCAAATGGGAGGTCCAGAAGGTCACGCAGTGACGTAAATTTACGAAAACTAATTAAAAACAAACTTTTGTTTTGCTCCAAACTTTTATTAGAATTTAAATTCCCAAAATCCAAACAGAATTTAGCTTTATCATCTGAGCCTGTGAGGAAACGTTTTTTCAACGTTTTGTGGATTTTAACTTTTTCCGAGAGTTTTTGAGATTTTGAGGTTTTTATTGAAATTTACTATAAGTTTAGCGGTCAATTAGAGGTTGGTTAGCTTCCGGATTGTAGCTCCAAAACTCTCCATCCTAATGTATAGATTGAAAGATTTAATATTAGATCCATTAAAAATGCAAACTTGTATACCTTTCGACAACCTCGCCCTGGAAGGTAGGATCATGTCTCTTTATATCCAGTAGCTCCTCAAGTTCCTTGAGGGTAACATCAACCTGGAATTTGATGCCTCTTCGTAGTTCTTCCAACCTCTCGGATCCTATACTTTCGTTGTTATTCTCATCTCTTTTGAGGGCTTTGATTTCATTCCGGAGTTTCTTGAGGATGAAATATCGGGCTTTGAATGATCTCATAAGAGCATTTCCTGAAAAAAAGCCATTAAATCAATTGTATTTTTTTTAAATTGCACCAATACAAACCTCGATGGAAGCTCTTTCCAGGAAATGCATGCCGATTTACATCCATCAAATATCCCTGTAAATCAATTTGAAGTTGCAGCTTCTCTTCAGGAATATCCAGCTCAGGTGTACATTCTTTATCGCTAATTTCATTGTCGAGGACCATTGAGGACATTTCACAGAACTTGACAATAAGGTAATTATTTGGGTGGAGTGACTGGCGAAGGGTTTCCCAAAAATTTCGGATATCTTTCGGATCCTCAAAGTCATCAAATTCATTAATCAATTCCTGTGTCTCATCCTCCAGCTTGGAGATTTCAGCCCATGTGGACTTTACTTCACATGAGGAACTATTGCAGCTCCATATAGAATCTGGATCCAGGTTTAAAGGGCTTTGTGGAAGCATATATCCAGAGCAGGATGGATCAGTGCATTTAATTGCGGATACCATTGAACCCAAATCAGTTGAATCTTTACATCTTGAGCATTGAATATGTATGTTTGAATACCCCTTATTTATTAATAGTTACAAAAATTGAGGATTACATATTGGTTCTACTGTATTAATTAGACTGAAAGATTAGATAATTTTGACATTACAAACGTACCAATCATTTAATTTAAAAAAAAAACCAATAAGTTAAAATAATACAAATCTTTAATTTGATTTAAATCCAACTACACATTACAATTCAAAATTCATTATAATTTAATTTTAAAATTGAACATTGATTCTTATTTTTATCGATTATTTAAGAATAACATTTTTTCAACTTTCAATCGATCATATTAGTAAATAGAACTACGTAGGTAACTCCTATCATTTTTTTTATGTGCAAAAAGCTAACATTTTTTCCTTTTTTGATCGATAGCTAAAAAAGATTCATAAAAATTCAATCTAATTAATACAAGAGTACCTATGCAGGATTTAAAAAAAGAACTTATCCAGTTTTTCATAAAAAATAGTAGTAAATGCTTAAGGGGTATTTTTTCAAAAAAGTCAGTTTAAAGAAAAAGGGGCCTTTAAACGTGTCACAAAAAGAAATATCTAACAAAATTTATAATTAACATTAATATAAACTTTTTCATTGATTTTTTTCATAAATTCCTGATATAGAGGATACGAAATACAAATAGGGATCTAACAATACCTAGCGTATTCAAAAAAAGAGATGGTCAACCCAACTTAAACTACGCAAATGAAAACTACTGCATTTAAATTTTAAACTATCTACAAATTCCTTTTTTCTTACTAATTTTTGATCTATTTATCAAAATCCCTATAACCTATTCTAATGATTCCTTTTGTAAATTGTGTTTTAGAGGAGTTGATTTTTCCAAAGATTGTATTTTAAATGATGAGATTAAAACTTAAATGGTGATATATAAAAAGAAATCCGTTGAATCAAAATAATCCCCTTTAAGTTTTTAAACTAAATTAACGATAATTAAATGAAAACTATATGTTAATAATAGAGATAATTCACTGATTCTTCAAAAGGTTGGATCAGGATGTGATTTTATATTGATGAGAGTTGTAACCGAAATATCCAAGAAGGTGGGTTTTAATTGTAATAACCAGTCTGCTGCTGCTGATGGAGTTCCCTGAAACATGCAAATTAATGAATATATTGCAAAATTGAGCCTTGAAATTGAGAAAAATTACCTTAATCATCCTCCTCAGAGGGCTCCTCTCCATCTTCAGCCTCCTCCTTTGTCTGGCTCTCCTCGATGTTTCCAGCATACAATTTTAACCACTCTTTCATCATATTTCGGGCACCTTTCTCCGGAAGTGTGGCCAAAAACTTATTCTTGGTGGTGTCAGAAGTCCCTCGATACGCAAGAAATCCCCGTTTCCCGTCCTTGTTAATCTCTGGGGTCTGCAAAAAAAGCATTTTTTAAGTTTTTACTAATAATTTAAAAAAAAAAGCCGACTTACCCAGCACCAGATGAGGGTTCCTTCCTTTTTAATCACAAAGTTTTCTCTGTCTAATTGAGCCGCATAAGTATGCGCATCTGTCACCTCCCATTTGACGTGGTCACGTAGGGGGTGGCCTTCTTTGAAGTGGCTACGGACGACCATTGGAGGCTTGGAGTCAATGTAACGTCGTTTGGCGACATCTGAAGCTGGCGAAAAGATCTCCGTTCCTAAAACTTTGATTTCCAAATTGAGTTTGATGATCCTCTTCTCCTCATTGATGTTCTCCTCAATCTCAAGCTCCCCATCCGCAGCTGTTCGGTTCTTCCCATTGATGGAGAAGTATTTGTGGGGACAATACACAACTTTGTCAGGTAAGAACTAAAAAGATGGATTTAGGATTAATTTTTATTAGAATTTTAATTTATTTTTAAAAAAAAAAGATTACCAATTTCCCGTATTGGGCTTTAAAGTCATCAAAGGCCTCCTTCTCATATTTGATTCCCAGCTTCCAAGGGGCGTTCAATGATAGGTGGTGGTCATTCTGGTTCTTGACTGTGTTTATTTGCAGCTCGTCGAGACTGAAAATAAGGATTATTTTTAAAAAAATTGAATGAAAATTAGGATAAAAGTGGAACTTACTGTGTGTTTAGATAGTGGGTAAGAGTGCGGAGATGTGCGAGGTAGGCTCTATGATGTGTTATTTTATTGCCGCAGGAATCACAGGGAAACTTCTCCTGCTCATGTACATCTAGCACATGTTTATTCATGTGACCATTCGTGGGGAATTTAGCTGGACACCGATGGGGAGCGCCGGAATAACTGCATGATATGGTTTGCTTGGTGTGATATGCATAGAAATGGTTGATTCGGCTTTTTGGAGACACATAAGTTTTTGGACACTTTGGTTCTTGAAGGGATGTTCGGATGTTTTCTGAAT
This sequence comes from Megalothorax incertus, assembly GCA_036507255.1. Taxonomy (NCBI): domain Eukaryota; kingdom Metazoa; phylum Arthropoda; class Collembola; order Neelipleona; family Neelidae; genus Megalothorax; species Megalothorax incertus. Next base: position 20,487 of record JAAZTK010000119.1, on the reverse strand, counting down.
CGAGCTGATAAAAGCAGGGGAATCTGGATTCGGAAGGATGAACGTTCTTACAATGTCTCCCCAATGCTTGGCTAGAGATTCGGAATTGTGTAGTACAATATGGGCATTGAGGGCCCTCTTCAAGAGAGTGCCCAGTCCTCCTGAAATGTTTCTTGCGAGTACCAGACGTAGAGAAGCCCACTTTACAGTCTGGACATATGAAGGACTTTTTGTAGGAGTCACCCTCAATCAGTCTCAAAAGATCCCTATCCCCATCATGTCCACACTTTCGGTTCATGATGTGGAATTTGAGACCTATTATACTCGCATATCCCTTCTCACATCCTGGACACTTGATCTTTTCCTCTTTTGTCTTGGGGTCAAGCATGATCACCGAATCCTCATCCTCCTCATCTAAACTCCCTTCTTCCTCCTCATCTGAGATCCCTTCTTCCTCCTCATCATCACCACCTGCTATAACAATAATTAAATAAAAATTAAATTTAAAAAAAACTAAAAAAAGTCTTAAGGTATAAAAACATACCTGTATTCATCCTCGCTACACCTTGAGTATTCCCAGTTGAGGTTGATGGGGTTGGCTCTGGAATTTCTTTGACCTCCTCCTCCTTAGATGAGATGAATTGCCTCGACTCTTCCACCTCCTCATGTGAGCTCAAAATGTCAATAACTTCCACCTCATCCTGACCACCCTTAGCCTCTAATTTTTCCACCACCTCCTCCTCCTCCGAGGTAGGCTCTCTCTCTTCCTCTGACGAGCTATCCTTGATTCTCTCGACCCTCATCCTATTCTTTCGACTCCCCTCTCCTTTGACTCGACTCCGGCTCTTCCTGATGGGAGATTGGATACGTTCCAACTCATCATCAGAAGAGGTTGCCTTCCTCTGCCTCTTGACAGCCCTCTTTTCCCACTCAGCCCTCATTACTTGGCTCTTCTTCTCCTTTTTGGGAGTATTGATACGCTCCTCCTCGGATGATGATGACGAGGGAGGATCCTCGAAAGTTGCGGCAGATGATGAGGAATCATTCGAATGATCATCTGATGATGGTGGGGGTGTTGGGCCCTTAATTAACTCCCTCAATATTCCTTTGTCATATATCTTCATATATGACATCCGCCGATCAGTTTCATCTCGTGTTGTCCTCCTTGGTCGACTATTCCTCGGTTCTGGATCAACCATCATACCATCAGAGCTTGGATCCTCACTTGAGTTCATGCTCTTCTCCAATTCCTCCTTTGAGCTCTCACGTTGACGCTTGATAGACATACCTGCAAAACACATTGTTAAAAAACATATGTAATTATGTAATTTTTGCCTGGGTGGTAAAAATGACGTCATGGGTGGTGGACCCAAACCAATCAAAATACCACCCACATTAAAGTTCATTTTTTAACTAGAATTTTGACTAACTTTGAACAGGCCCAGCTACCTCCATGCTTTTGCTTACAACATCCTTCCTATGACCTATTTTGTTCGGGGTGTCCAGTCCAATATTATTCTCTTTTGGCGCGCTTTCCCGAAGAGAGAAACTTTGTAGACTCGGATCCCGCGAAAGGTCTAATGAATTAGAGATTGTTGGAGAAACCTTCATCGACTTTGTTTGGCCAGAGTGAGGTTTAACGAGCTCGTCAATGTTTGAAGATGTTTTGATTTTTTTCCTCTCAATAGTTGAACCAATAAATGCATTTGGAGCTGTCCTCTTCTTCTCATTGTTAACTGATTTAAAATAAGTCGAATAAATGAATGATTACTATTAAGAAATATTAAAATATATTTGTTAATTATGCTTACTTGATTTCAAGACAGACGGATATTGCTCATTCTGCTTGACATGGCTTATTGTATTAATCCCAATTGAGTCTTCCTTGATGGGAATTCCCGAAGAAGGTTGATCTGTAGGAACAGCAGGGGTGGGGCTCGTTGCTGATTTAACTCCTTTGTTTGGCTAAAAAATTATATTATTTATTATATTGGACATTATTTTACAAATTGAGTTAAGTATTTACCGAACATGGATAGGATTCTTTATAAGTTGAACTTGTGGGATATGGAGAGCTGTTTGAAGTTGAAGTCGCAATTTGAGAATGTTTTTGCGAAGAAATTGAAGATGAGGTAGCCTTATGAATTGGAATACGAGCTGAGGGAATAAAGGTGGAAGGTTTCAGCTTTCTACAGGAAGTCTTTGATCCAACTTTTGGTTTTGATAGCATTGGTGAATTGGTGTCTTTTGTGACCCTTTTTCCCACAGTTTTCTTAAGTTTTTCTTTCTTCTTGTGGACTTTCAATGGCTAAATTTAAAATAATATTAAACAAGATTATTTAAAGATAATTAACTAAAGTTTACCACTTCAAAGTCGTCGTCATCTGAAGGTGGAGGGTCAGAGTCACTTGAGCTTTCGACCATTAGTATATCAAACCGGGATTTTTTGGCTATCGGTGTCCTAATTGGATGTGGTTTGTTGACCTGGATTTTGACATCCACCTCGACTCCAGCCTTTCTCTTCCTTTTGGTCGTCATTGACTCGACTAGTTTGTAGCCCTCATTATCTGTAGTAAATAAAAGTGTAAAATTATTACATTGTAATTGTAAAGATTGATTTAGAGGAAACTTGGTCTGGGTGGCAAAAATAGCGTTCTGAGTGGTGTTTCAAAATACCAATCATACCACCTACATTTAAATTCATTTTTTAGTGTAATTTCGACTCACCTTTAACATGCTCAGCTACAACTACACTTTTGCCAACAGCATCCTTCTGCTCGCTTGCTTTACTCGCTGCATCCAAACCATTGTTATTCTCTTTTGGCGCAATTCCCCAAGAAGAGAAACTTTCTGGACAAGTTGCAGGAGTCATCTGCTTTTGATCCTCAATAAATTCAGATGGAATGATATTCTGAAAAATATATAATTTTAAGATTATTATAAATAAGTATGTTTAAATCCCAACAAACCTGGAGTGAAGCTGGGACGGTTGGAACCTTTTCATTTACAAAAGCTTTCCATTGCACTGGATCAGTAACCGCGAAGTATTTGTTGCTGTAAAGGGCCAAGTATACAGTGGGATTTTGATTAGCCTCAAAAGGGTCATCTGAAGTGATGAAGCTGTCGCAGTTCTCAGTCCGGTTATTCCCTCGAAGGATAATCACGTGTCTTTTATACTTGTCGGCGAGAACTTTAAACTTGAAAATTCCAAAAAATAGATATAAATTAATTAGTTCTGAAATAATTAAAATTTATCTAATTTAACGTACCTCTGCCGGGCTCCCCCACATTCTACAATTATCCCCTACATAATCTCGTGCTAGCTTCCGGTAGTAATTAACGCCTCCACATCCTTCGACCCTTGCTTTACACTCTGGATCTACTTCCATTTTTGAAATGACTTTTTCAAATGCCTCAATCTTTTCTTCTTTTACTTCCGCAAGAGACAGAACATCAGTACCATTTGTAAAAGATTTGTAGAATGCGTCGAAGGCGCAAAGCGCACCGTCTTGAACATAATACGACTTGAGATTCATTTTCTTTATTTTGGACTCGACATCTTAAAAAATTTGAATTAAACGGCAATTTAGACACTCAATAATATTAATTTTAATTATAGTACTCACTCGCATCATATTCATCTGGATCATAACCACGTCCGTCCTTGCCATAAAGTCCTTTGAATTCTGCTGAGTAAATAAAAATAAGGAAAAATTAGGCTAAAATTCTAAATTATGGGTTTAGATGTCGAATCAGCCATGAGTAACTCAGAATCCTGGGTGCCCCACTCAGGGCACCACATATAGGCCCGTAATATTTAATTCCCGCCAAAAAAAATCGTATGATGAAATGACCCCAAAAAATGACCCCAGAAATGACCCAGTCCCAAAAACTAATTAAATCTTAATTAGAGTTAGTTTAGTTTTTAATTTGAACCCTAAGAAATCTCCAAATTGGATAATTAATACGAAATTTGTATTTTTTAAAGGGATTCAAAATGGCGGTAAAAGCTCAAGTGAACTCCAATTTCCTCAATTTTTAATTAAGACCAATATTTTAATTAATTAAAGTTTACCCTCTGGGTCCTCCGAAGATGACAAGGGTCCCTTTGATGTCCCAGACATGATTGGTGGAGACAAAGTAATGGAAATTATTCTGGAGCTCGTTAAAACAAATTGTAATTTGACAGCTTGTAAGAGCGCAAGTGAACTCCTCGCTGATCTGAATATGAATGGCGCTATTGTTGGATGAGCAAATACATACTAAACACTGCACTATTTAAAGTTATCTTAAAATTACTTTATTCTTTAATTAACTAATTATCCTAATTAGTTTCAGGTACGATAAAAAACATGTGATTAAATCGATTATTTATATTAAATTTTACACATGATTTTGAATTTAATAAGAATTTCTGATCCTCATATTTATACGATAGAATTTTACAATTTTTAAATTCAGTCATGATCTAATTTAATACATAAAAATTTGGTCAATTTTTGATTAAAAAAATGTTAAAAATCTTTAAAATGTCAAAACTCATTTATGTAATTGTATAAATGAGCTTTCAACAGTTAAAATGATTTTGGATATTAATTTTTAAATTTTTAAATTTTTTAGATATATTTCTTACAAAGTAATTGAACTTGAATCAAATCTTAAGCATATTTAAAAATTTAAAAATGCTGTATGTAAATCTTAAGAAAAAACGCATACGTCTCAAATTGTCAACCAGACCCAAAATCTCTAAATCTCAATCCCAAATAACTTATATATAGGTAAATAATTAATTAATTGCAAAAGTAAACAAAATTAGAATAGTCTTTCAAAAAGAATCCTAAAGAATCGACCAAAAAGTAAATCCGCGTGTTTAAAAATAAAAATAATTCTTTTTAGATTTTTCGTAAAAATAATAGGTATTAAATATTCTAGTGAATGTATAAATGTACTTGAAAAGAATAGTAAGAAACAACAATATCTAAAAGTACTTTAAAAATTGTGAAAAACCAGATTAGGTAAATATAACCCCTTGTCAAAAACCTTCCTAGTTTGAGAGCTCCTTTTCATCCTTTCCACTTGAAGCCTCCTTCTCCAACTTCATGTCAATGTACTTGACCAATGAATGCCAATTTCTCTAAATAGAAAAATAATTAATGAAAATTATAAAATTACAAAGTACTAATAATCAAAATTCAGTCAAAATTCAGTCAAAAGTTAAGATAATACAATACCTCTGCGAGAAATAATTCTTTCTCCGTGTTACTGCGATCAAGTTCAGTTCGTTTCTTCGCAAGTTGCTCTTCAGGTTTCTCTCGATTCTCGAACAGTTCCTCATTAGATAAGGGAAGTTTCTTCTCCGCTTCACTCATCTTTTTCTTCAGATCAGCAGCTCGCTGCTTCCTAGCTCTCTTCCCCTTACAAAAGTAGTACGAACTACATCCTTTTCCTCGGCATCTAATACATGGTAGCTGGAGGAGTTCACCCATTTTAGTTTGGCCTGAAATTTTTAAATAAATAAAAATCTCATACAATAATTTAATACTAGGAACCTAACCAGTCATCAGTCGATAGATTCGAGAAGCATTTGCTTCCATAAGTTTCCAATATGTAGATTTGTAGACCCCATTCTCAGGCTCAGATCTTATTGGCATCAGGAAAGTGTCTTCTTTAAAAGCAAATAAAACCTCAAGCACATCTTGGATGGAAGTTGGAGGGTGCCCAGCTAGGTAGAAAATGATCTTGTTTGAAAGAAGATCATGTTTGGAAGCTTTGTCGTTATACCCGGCGAAATTAATTCTATACAAATCCAGCAAAAAGACTTTGTATTTTTTCTCCAGAATCTTTCCCAAAATGCTCAAGTTTTCCCGGTTTTGTTCAAATCCAGATCCAAGTGCACTCTTTTTCAAGTTATCAAACTCGTTCTTGATTTTGTCGTAATGATACTTATAAACCATATCCTCTCTTGCTATTCGCTCTTTATTTGATTGATTTTGACCCACTTTGAGAAGTTGAAGAATAGAAGATTCCGCTCGAGGATTTCCTAAAGGGGATTCAGCTCCAGCCTCACCAATCTTAGCTCTTTTTGGACCATTGCTTTGACCCTTCAAAATAAATTAATTTAAAAATAAAAGATGTTATTAATTCAGCAATGGATGTATTTCTTACATCATCAACGCCATTTCCAATCTCTTTGAAGACCCTCTTATTTCCTTGATCTTGCATTGTCAAATTTGAAGATGAACTTCCGGGAAGTTCAACTCGATCTCCAGCAGTAGAATTCATAATGGGTATTCCCAAAGTGTACTCTTTGTCAAGCAATTCCAGCATCTTGTATTTATTGAAGACGGCCTTTAAAAATTAATTGTAAATTATTTTAATTTTATTTTTATCCATTATACCGAAACTGGATCCATTTTAGCAGTATGATGATGACTTGAGGTAGCCTCCATTGTAAATATTCTGTCAAAAAATAAATTCTAATTAAAATGAATTACGAGAATTCCAAAAATCCTTTGCAAATTGAAAAGTTTTTTAAAAAAATACAAATTTCAAGTCGAATTTGATATGTATTTGGTCCAATTAATACATATACTATAGATGGTACCTGTCGGAATAGTCTCCTCCGTCACTCTGGGTCAAGGTCAACCGGATATTTAAAAAATCTCCCGGAAATTGGTCAAAAATTCGATTCCTTGCCAGCCAAAAGTGGGCACATTTCTGGGTTTCAATATGAGAGAATGAAGATGGCGAGTGCGTATATACTAGGGCTATTTAAGATTTTGAAAAGTCCGAATTCTAATCCAATTCCTAATTAAATTTCTAACTAAAAACTTTATACATGTAATACCTACTTGTGATACTTGCATAGTTAAAATTTAAATAAAGTCGGATATTTTGACATTGACAAATTGACATTTTTACTATTGATTTATTAGATTCGAGTATAAAAATAGAATTTTAAGAATTTGTATGAGATTTTTAATAATTATAAATGCATTAAATACTAATTAGTATTCAATTTAAAAATGAATAATATTTAATAAAGTCAGGTTGACACTTTTTGACCTTTGAGTTGAACAATCTCGGTTCAACCCAACCTTAACAATTAGTCAACCTGAACTTAAGGTCAGTTGCAATCTCCAAAAAGTAATGTTAGAGCCCTAATTCATTTAATAAAAAGTATAAATGAAACAATTAACAGACCTAATTTAATTAATTATAAAATATACAAAATATTAATATCCGCATCAAAACAAATATATAAAAGGTAAAGAAAATTCTCTTTAAAATCTAAACTATAAAATCATTCTGAAAAAATCAAATTTGCAATAAACTGGATAAAAATGATATCAATGAGCAATAATACGAGAAAAATCAGTCAAATATTCTCCTTATCCTTTGGTTCCTTTTCGGGGGATTTATTATCCTCAATGTCATTGGCTTGAGCTCGTGCATTTGAAGCTTTCTCCCACTCACACCCCGAATACGAAACACAATAACCTCTCTTACATCGGACGCAAGGCATTTGGCGGAGACCCCCTACGGTGACCTGACCTGGAAATAAAATAAAATAAAAACCATGAAATGATAATTAAATAAGATACAAAATACCAGTCATAAGCATATGAATCCGGCTCGCATTAATCTTCAATAGTTTCCAATAATTAAGACTCTCAGAATATCCAATCAAAGGGTTCTTTATCCGTTTCGAAAATGGGTGCTCTTGGAATTTGTACAAGATGAAATGGACATCCTCAATAGACCCAGGGGGATTCTTTGCAAGCTGGAACAATGTTTGATTTGATAGGAGGTCATAACTCATCTTTCCCCCATTGTACTGGTAAAATCGACCCCGATAAGAATTCAGCATAACAATTCGATGGACCAATTCCTCAAATTTGAGCATTTCATTCATGCAAGAGTCTTCGTACTCTTTTGATTTCTTTAATTTTGATTTTTGGACAATTTTACTCATTTCATCTTGAATCTCTCTCAGTCGGTCCGTATATTCTTTATCAAAGCAAGCCTTACTCCTTGTTTCTGCTAGTGTCAAAGGAAGCTTTCGGATCTTATAGGCATTTGGATCATTTTTTGGCCTTTGAAAAAAGGAATCCATTTCAACTCTTGGCTTGTCCATCCTCTCATTTGCACCCTGATCAATTAAAAAAAATCATGCGGACATTAAATCATTGAACAAACATTTTCTAAAACTTTAGTCAATTTAACTGCATACCCCATTAGGCTCATTCCCAATCTCTTGTAAAATTCTCCATACTTCTTTATAGCCTTCAGAAGAACTTCCGGTCCGATCTCCAATATCTCCAGCTTTTGAGTCCATTTTTGGGATTCCAAGAGTGGATTCATCGCCAGCATTGTGAATCCTTTGCTTCCTATGCTTGGCAAAAACGGCCTTTGAAAAGAATATGGATAATCATTCCTTTAATTCAATTTCCTGTCACCAAATCTAATGCAAAATTACCGAAATGGGGTCAACCCCCGACCCAACAACCTGACTTGAGGAAGCTGCCATTGTTAAAAAACCTGCGAAATTAGATCCTAATTAATATAGACCTCAAAATTATATCCAAATCCTCGAGCATTTTAAAACACAAGTCTAAAAAACCAAATTATGGTCATAAAATGATATTGATTTACTTCAATTAATTACTAAACTATATAGCTTACCTTACAGTTTACTCCCTTGACCTTTCCGATAAATTGGAGATAGCAGTAATTAAAATTCTTTCAAAAAAACGGATAAAATTATGGGAATTTGTGGGAGCTCAACTTGAAAGATTCTGTACCTACTGGTTCAAATGGACAGGCGGCGCTAACGTTCATACAAATGTATTTAATTCAAAAATAAGTCTATTTAAGAATCTCATTCCTAATTAAAAAATAATCATGCAAAATATAAACTAATTATTTGCAATTAAAATATAAATAAATAAAAAACAAACTCTTAAATCTTTAGATTATTAACCCAGTTTTGCAAACTTTATTAAATTATAGAGAAATAGATTTTTTAAATTCATTTTTTAAATAACAATTCCTTTGTCTTCTAATCTATAAAGATATCTTTCTCATTTAAACGGAATACAAACTTTTTTAATCCAAATTCTAATTAACAATACCAGAATCTCCTAATCTAAAATTAACCCTATCTCTTTTAAATGGAATATCTTGACAAATTACGTGTCTTCTTTGATTCCTCCAAACTTTTTCCGTAAAGATAAAGTACCTATAATCTAAGAATCCTTTCCATGTTCTAGCTAGAGCCGGCAATCCCATGCTGAGCTCATTAACGATAAGAATGTAAATATTATAATTAAGTCTTAAATAATTAAGCTGTTTGTACACTAGTTTGAGGCGAGCTAGTCTAATTTTTTGATCAGGATGGAAATAATCAGGCGAATACTTGTAATCTCTAAATAAACTAGTAATACTATCTATCACTATTAATTTAACATTTTTCTCATTAATCAAAATGGGTAAATCAAATTGGAGGAAATACATTAATAATTCAAAACTAATATCCCTATCTTCATGAGTAATTTGTTTTAAAAATATCTGGCTCATGGGGTCATCCGGAAGGTCAGTTGCAAATCGAATTTTGAAATTTTGAGAAATTTGAGCCAATCGGGTTGATGAAATGATTTTGGAAGTGTTGAGGAAGACTGCACCTGAAATTTCAAAATGCAAAGAATTAATTCCAATTCAGATATATTAAAGATTTCAATTAACTCACCTCCATTAGCTCCAGAAAGTCTCTGAACAGCAATACAAAACTCCATACATATAGTTGATTTCCCCACCCCAGAATCCCCAGTAAATTCAATTAACTTTCGTGGTTCTAACCCGCCCCCAAAAAAATAATCTAAATTATGAATCCCCAAAGAAAGTCGAGACATATTCAAAATAAGTTTACTTGACCCTCGTTTTGTAATTCCAAATCAAAGGGTCAAAGTAGAGTAAAAAGTAGAAAAAGACGATTCAAAAGTTTAACGATTCTAAAAATTCCTGCAATTTTGCTGGTTCAATCATTTCCTGGATCAAAATCTCTTTAATCCCCAAATTGAAAATCTTTCCATGATACAAATCTTGTGTCTTAAATGTTCGGAAATAAGGGTTGAAAGTTACAATTTTATCCTTTTTGTTCTGCAATAAAAATAAAAGAAATCATAAAATTTATTTGACTTTATAAAATTCAATTTCACTTACCCGCAAGATCAAATGCTGTCCTTCCACTTCTAGATAGCCATCCTCCTTCCAAACCTTAATCTTACGGGTATTGACATCAGAGAACAGCACGGAATAATAAATCTTGGGACTGGAATTTAATTTAATTCAAAATTAGTTAATTAAATAGGTAAAGTACGTCTATACAATTCACTTACAAAGTAGGCTTCTCAAAATGCTGAGGGCCATTGCCTTTAAGACGAAGTGGGGTAGCTTTAAGAGCTGGAAGAGTTTGACGGGGAGAATTTAGAGAAGAGTCCGAAACGGAGGTCCTGTTGGAACTAATTTAAATTATATAATTGGTCAATTTCGAATTGGTTTAAATTTGTAAATAAACTTACGAGGATGATGATGAAGCGATTGGGATTGGAATTTTGCTTAAATTGATTCGAGGAGGAGCAGTACAGGGTCTTTTATGAGGAGGAGAATTGTCTTCTTTTTGAGTAGACATTGATCTGTAATTAATGAAAAAGAAATGTCAATTAATAAATGAATTAGTTAATAATAAATAATATTCTAGCTCTGGACATAATCTAATCGATCACCTTCCAGGGTGTATGAGTTGGGGTCACACCCAATCTGGACTTTTTGACACCCAACCGGATGTTGAATTTAAATCATAGAAATACCAAGTTTTAATCTAAAATACCACATTTTAAGCTAACCTTTAATGCTGGGATAATTAGGAAGACACTGGGTTACGGGTCACGAAGGCCAATCACTTTTAATTAATTTTTGAAGTCATTAATGATTCAAGTTTAAAAATAAATTGAAACCGGAGCTGTCGACAGCTCGAAAGCTCAAAGTAAAATGGCGGAAAGTGGCAATTAGACACAATATGGAAAATATACCTATTCCTGAGTGGTGCACCCAGAGCCCTGAGTGGGCCTATCAGGATTCAAATTCTGTTATCAGAATTAAGGTACCCCAACCAAAATAAGAATTCCCAACCAGAATAAGAAATCCTATGATTTTAAGTTTTAAATAATTTGAAATTTGACTTACCAAAAAAACAGGTCAAAAAAACGATGAATATTTAAAAACTTACGAAAAACGATGTAAAACTTTAGCGAATAATAAAAATATATAATAGTTTGCAAAAACTGGGTTTAAAATTAAACTTAAATTCTAGGGTTAGCCCTTAAAAGGACTATTGGTTGGTCTTAGATGAGAAGATTACGGTGAATTCAGTAAAACCTATCCCCCCGGATTCGGCGAGCGAGTTGAATATCCTTGGGCATGATGGTGACCCGTTTGGCGTGGATTGCACAAAGGTTCGTCTCCCCAAAAAGACCGACGAGGTAGTGCTCTGCCGCTTCGTGAAGAGCTCCGATAGCCGCCGTTTGAAATTTCAGCTTGATGTTGAAATCCTGGACAATCTCTCGGATAAGTCGCTGGAAGGGCAGTTTCGGGATCTGGAGCTCCGTAGACTTTTGATACTTCCGTATTTCTTGGAGAGCGAGCTGCCCGGGTCGGTAACGCTTCCTCCGAACTTCAAGAGGCTTGACCTTTGCAGCCTTCTTCTTCCACTTCTTGTCCTTTTTCTTGACAATTCTAGGTATTGTAATACCTCCAGTATACTTTCGGGGAGCTTGCTTTGTTCTGGGCATTGTGGAGACCGAAATTCGAGATTTGATGAGGGGTGGAGGTCAGATTTTGGCTCAGTCAGAGGAAGAGAATTTGCGGAGATGTTTTCGGCTTGGGAAGCTGAGATAGACTGAGCGGGAATGAAGTGGGTATGCCTTACCGCATATAGTTAATATAGGGCTATATAATTTTATATAGCCCCTATATAATTTTGAGAATCCCCAGCCAGATTCCAAGCTAATCTTTGACCTCTGCATAGATCCGATGACCTGTGATCCATATGAAATACAAATATTCTCTCCTTTTTTCACATCCACTGAAGTCCAGATGTTAAGCTGGAATCCTGGACCTGTTCCGAACGCATGAGAGCAGGTTGGGAAACACGAGTTGGAGAACATTGAGGCATTCTTGTATAAAATGCGTGCATAGCTAATGGGGAGAATTATTTTAAGCTTGCCTAAATCAATTTAAAATTTAAAAAATTACATTCCTCCAACTTTCCCCTCGAAACAAATCCCATCAAACGAGAAAGCATTGATTTTCATCAGAGCATAGAAGTGAGCTAGCCTTTCTCTCAGGTCATTTCCCATGTCAATGGGTCCAAGTGCCTCTAGCATATCCTTGTGTGACTCTCCAATCCCTTTTAGGAACTTTTCATCAGATTTACCTTCGATTGGACTCGACGGCACAGTCTGAAACCTTTCAACCACATCCTTATCAAGCGAGAGCCCTCGGAGCAAGTGTATACTTTCCATAATCTCTCTCAGATCAGGCCGATTTGGGTCAAATTCAATTCTATTAGCCTTGAGAAGAGCGCATTCGTTCCTCGAATGATGGAAACTCTGTAAATACACTTTTAATTTTAGGGGACATTTTCATATTTATTGAGGAATACATTTTGACACTCCTCTGAACAAATTGGCCACCCACAATCCCTACAAAATAACCCATCTGCACATTCGGTTGAGCATCCTAAGCAGAGGTTGAGTTCAGACTCTGTAGGAAATTGCGGAGCTACAAGAATGGCTTCTTCAGAATGTACAAGTGTCCCAGCGCTCAGATCTCGTGTTGCAATCAGATGGCGTCCGAACTCCGGAGATTCTCGGACCTCGTAAAGAGGAGGATCCGGCATCTTTATAATTCCCGATCTCGATATTGATGATGATGAACGGAAATCAGATAAATATGTATATCAACTTTTCAGTGCAAGATTCAATGACAACGCTTTATTGAATATGAAGGTACATTTCAAGAGGGCTACGGTATGACTAGCTTTATTAAAATTTTAAATATCTTCATCTTCAGGCCTTTCCCACGATACTAATTCGTTCATATTGCAAATATTCTCCATATCTTTCGTGACACGATCCATTTGGGCCGTCATAGGGCGAACTACTTCTGCTTCTCCTCCTGCTCCTCCTCCTTCTCTAGAATTCTTATTCCCATTAAATCCTCCTTGCATTTCAATTGTTTTACCTTGAGAGCTCTTTTTCTCCTTTGGAGTTGCAAATTTTGCTCTTGATCCATTATCACCTTTAGAACCTGTAGAAATAGTATCAACTTTTTTTATTTCATGTTATTCGTAAGTTTACCTTTGCTCCCAGCAGCAGATTTCGGCCTTTCACTAGCGGAAGTTGATTCTCCGGGTTTTTTTGCTCCAATGTTCTCGGGCTGTGTCTTCTTTCCCTCATCCTCATTCGGCTCATAAGCCAGATTAACCACCCCTTTTTTCTCCGGAGGCTGGGCAAACTGAATCTTAGTTTCTCCTCCAGTCAACTCCTTTCTCTTTGATTTCCCTTCGGCCTCCACATCCTTTTCCGGATCCAGGTCAGAATCATCCGAGAACTCATCTGAAGAATCCAACGCTCCTCGGATCAAATCTTTTTTATCTGAAAAGATTATAATTCTGGGTCGAGTTGAACCAAGATCCGATCTCTTCTTTGCACTCTTCTCTCGATCCTTTTTGGACTGTTTTGACGGGCTTTTTAATATGGATTTTGAGGTCTTCCCTCCTCCTCCTTCAAGGGGTTTCTCTGCAGTTGACTGTACTAGAGATGAGCCAGGTGAAGAAACAACGGCAGGGAGTCCATTAGGCTTTGGGGCATCATCACTCACTGGAGTTTTTCGGGTGAGGGGTGCTGTTGAGACTTGTGGAACATTTTCATCAAAGGCAGAACCTCCTCCAAATAAATCTGAAATTGGTGCATTCCCATTCCCTAACTGACCAGAATATTCCAAATTATCCAAAGCACTCGTAAATCCATCTCCAGCTGTAGGAAGTAGAAGTCCAGAGGCTTGGACTTGGCTTCCTCTGGGCCTGGATTAAAATTATGGGATCAGATGTGAAAATGTTTTAGTAAATGATATTGTATTTATTTTTATTTACGTCCGTCCTTTCTGAGGAGTAGAAATAGATACGCGATGTCCCCACATTATGCAACGGAGCTCCTCTCCAGTCATTTTCCTCCTCTTTAGAGCTCTGATGGTGACCTTACCCACCTTTTTCCAATTGGAGAGGGCTCCCTTTCGCTGATTTGCTCTCGTTTTTGGCATCGACTTGATAACCATTACTCCACGGACTTCATTCTAAGTAGAAATAAAGTATAGTCTAATTTATAGCAGTCGAGTCGGACATTTTAAATCTGAATCCAAAGACAATTTTGGATACCTCTGCGGGTTGTTCCAGATATTTTGATAGAGTATTCTTGAATATGAGATTTGCAATCCTCTTCACTTACAGCCCTCTCTAAAGCCACTACTAGCTTAGCCCATTGTTTCAGAAATTCCTTTTCGCTCCTTTCAATAACTTGGCTGTAGGTATTGCCCATCATCGCTGAATTAAATTGGATTAATTTAGGTAAACGTACTTTTTTTTTAAAAACTCTAATTGGGAATACCGATCAACATGTTGAGTAGGAGGATTGGTACAAGGATCATAAATATAATAAAAACCGTTTTGGACAGATTCGGATATGCCAATTTCCCCAGGTCATCATACTAAATTGAGATAATGAATTTTGAGAATACTCTTTATTAAATTATAATACGCTAAATGAGCCCATAGTCATATGGAAAAGTGACATCCAAGTTGATGAGAATAGCTTAAAATCCAATTCAGGCCCATTGTAAGATTTGTAAAGGTAGTAGAAAGTCTGAGAGAATCCCAGAATGAATATGGTGAAGATTATGCCAAAAGTCAACATGTCCCCTGTAGGTAAAAGTCCTTTAAAACGCTTTCCTCAAAAAGGGATAATTAATTTCATACCCGCAATCATGGAATATATCATTGTGACAAAGGGCCCAGTTAATTTGATTGCTCTAAATAGGTTTAAATATAATGTTTTAACATAGAAAATGATAGAATATCAAATTACCCAGCGAAAAACATCATGTAAAACCATGAGCAGACCAAACAATATGCCAGAAGCCGTTCTAAATATAAATTGAAGCATTTTAATAGGATTTGACATAAGAGGATGATACCTATTTACTACAATAATATTGTATAAACCTTCAGTTATCAAATCATCCTTCAAACGAAATGGAATTATAGCCAGGAGGAAAAAGTTCCCCAGTAAGAATACAGCTTTGGGTGGTGAAGTTGGCTATAAAATTCATATAAATGTAATGCAATCCAATTAGACTAAGGAGAAGTTCCTTTAAAAATTCAAACTTACTAATTTACGACAATACGTAAAGAATCCTTGATTCTTAATTTCCCCTCCTTGTTGGATAAATATGAATGACATTGTCCCAAGGAGTGCACCCACTTCGAAAAACATTCGAATCCAGTCCTTGACATTTCGAGGTTCCATGAGAGGATAAGTTCCCCGCTCGGCATGTAAGGGGCGAAGGTAAGTGGCCATACTTAGGCAAATTAAATGGAGGACAGCAATCGAAATTCGCTTGAGGAATTGATTTTGTGCAAATGTTTTCCATTTTTCTTCGAGCAGTTTTTGTATGATGCCTCCTTCCAGCCTGTAGATGATTTGCTTACTTTAATTTACTCTTTAATATATATTTATACTACTTTTATACATGTTCAAATGTTCCTCCTTGCTTCCTTCAAGAATCATAAAAAGTGCAGAATTCCAATTTGTCTTTCCATCAGGCATTATTGTGTCCAGAGCGTTTAAGGGGTACCCTGAGCAAGTAATATTGGAATATCTGAAAAAATGATATGTTAAAAGATATCTTGGGATTTTGGATATCAGTATAATATTTCGTTATCTGTAAATCAAATACCTCCAATATTCTTTTGCGCTCAATTCCAACATTTCTCTGCATGATATAAAAGTTTAGTTAGCTAATACTAACTTGCAACTTCATAAGTATTGTATGCTTATAGCATATAGGGACTCATTTACAATTTACAATATTTACCTAAAGACGCTATCTCGACCCATTTGACATGCGAGCGTTAGTGGAGTCAAACCCAAATTGTTTTCAATGTCACTGGAAGCTACAATATGAGGATGTCGGAGTGCATATCCGAACATGCCCTAATAGTAGATTTAAAGGTCAATAGCTTGTTTGTTTTTAAATTGCAATCATACCAATTGATCTGTAATAACCACCATGTGCAAAATCATATTTCCAAACGAGTCCTGGTTATCAGGATCGGCTCCTATAAAAAAGCATCCAGTTTAAAAATGGGATTTTAAAAATCAATCGCAAACCTTTATCCAAAAGGAGATTGTAAACGGATTCATTATTCATACAAGCTGCCCAGGCCAACGCATATTCTCCCAAATATGCCAATCCCTGAAAAAGCAATGAAGGATATATATTGTTAAATAAAAATATTTTTACTTTACTTCATAGTCTGTTTCCTTTGCTGGCTTCACTCTCTGTTGATCTCTTGGCAGAAAGAAGCTTCCTATATTCATTTCATAAAATCAATTTTAATTTTAATGCATAGCTTACATATATTATTTATTTTTATTGTAAACCTGTAGCTCTTTGATCGATTATAGCACCGCATTCCACAATCAATTTGACTAATTGATTATTACTGTATGCAATAGCCAGATGAAGTGCCCCTGCCCCTAAAGTCGAAATAGAGAAGTTTTTTGTCTTTTTTCAATCCAAATATTTAAGAATCTCTGATTCTGAAGCTACTCACCATAATATTCCTCGCCTTCGACGATATCCACCGCAAGATTCGGGTAACATTTTAACAGGATTTTTGCTAGCTCTAAATAAAAATCATATAAAATGTCTGTATATGTATATGTCTGTATCTGTATTTAAAATCAATTTAACCTACTTGTATGAATCTTTGTGTCACATATTATCAGCAAATGCAAAAGGGATTCTCCTGCCGCATCCGAATTTCAAACAATATATAATATTAATTACTCGCTTCAAATTAGCTATTTCCACATTTAACTCAAGTAAAAAAATTCTTGAATTACCCAAAGATCCTCTGTATTGCATTTGCCAACAAGCTATTTTGATTTATAAAATGAAAAAAAATGTTAAAAACTAATTACTTAAAAATTGATATCTTTTGAAATAGGAATATAATATATTGAATATATAAAAGTTTACATAAATGATCTTCCCATTTTGCCAATGGATCATTCGGGCCTGACGCCACTACGGGGATGACAACCTAAGACAGTAATAGATATTCCAAATTTCCAATCAAGGCCATTTCAAAATCATAAGATTGCAATTATACTACTTACATGTTTTGTATTTCGGAATTTCCATCGGAGATACTCTGCACGAGTGACAATTTGACCTTTTCCTTCCTTATACATTAAAATTCCAAACTGTTCCCGAATGAGTTTTTTCAACCTCTGCAGAACCACCCACATTATACGCGTCAATTAATTCTCCTCCCTTTTTATAATTTGCTAATCTATAAAGGAGACAGGAATCCTCATTTGATGCCTGAGAAATAACCCTATCAATAACAGCTCCAGGATTAATCTCCTTATTCTTCTTTCCACACTTATTTCCCATGTTAAACGTTATACGGTATTAAATACGGATATTAATATAGTAGGTACATACGGTATATGGCTAAAATTCAGCTTAATTATCGTTTATGAATCAAACAATTAAAATTGTATTGGAAGAATTCTACAATAAAATATATATGAAAAATCAAAGTTAAGACGCAATATAAGAATATGCTTAGGAAATTAGATTTGACCTATTGATCAAACAATTTATAAAGTTTGATCAAATACCCTATAAAGGTACAAAGCACTACTTATACAAAGCACCACTTACTTATACTCTAATCCTCCTTGGTACAAAGTATTGTACATATAATACCAATAATACATGGCTATATCTTACTGCATAAGACTCGAGTAATATCATTTTACTCTGATTTCCTACGGATATTCAAAGAATACCTATCTCAAATCTCAATGACTTTATAGTACCCTACGGCTACCTATTATTGTAGGTTATCTAGTTTATACCTATAAAGTTCTACTATCGTATAATTTATATCTTACAATATTTGATCCCAAATCCAATAAAAGTAATTTTACATTCACAAA
The DNA here is from genome assembly GCA_036507255.1 of Megalothorax incertus. Taxonomy (NCBI): domain Eukaryota; kingdom Metazoa; phylum Arthropoda; class Collembola; order Neelipleona; family Neelidae; genus Megalothorax; species Megalothorax incertus. The sequence goes on along the minus strand of JAAZTK010000119.1, from coordinate 2,158 downwards.
TATTTATTTCATTCATCAGTCCTCTATAAATCATATATAGGTATCAGTATTAGATTTTAATTTTTAAACAACATATCAGATTTTGATTAAATACTTTTAACTAAAAATTATATAAATAGAATAAGTGCACATTCAACCTTCTTTAGAATTTAGAATTTGATGATTCTAAAAAGTTCCATCTTTAGATCTATAAATTACATGCGTAGCTTATTAGTAAGTACTGGTAAATGTAATCAATAAAAGAGAATAAATACGGATTAAATTGCAAATGGTAGTACTGTAATTGCATTGCTTCAAGTTACAAACGAATTAGAGGGTTATTCGGGATCAGAATTAAATGTCTTGTATCCATCAGGAGAATGACTTGACTTTGAGGGTTGTGTTTGATTAAGGAGAGCTGTCTTGTCACTATACTTGGTATTCGAAGTATCATATGAATTTCCTGAATCAGAACCATTTTTCTTGGTTTCCTTTGGGGCTGGCATAGGCATAGGCAATGGAATTGAATTGGATTTGGGTTCAGCTTGAGTACTATTACCATTGACAGAGGTTGAAGAATCCCCTGGAACTCCTCCCGTTCCTCTCGGCTGCTCTGTTACAACTTGCTCAAAATCTTCTCCAACATCTTCCGGTATAGTTGGCTTGCATTTTCCACAACAGAAATTAAAACAGCAGAAGCAACAGCAGAAACAACAGCAATAACAACCTGCAATGTTAAAGATGGGTCAATTACAACTATTACAATTCGAAACTAAAAAATCTAATTACCCGTGAATATTCCAAATAAACACACTCCAAGTTTAGCCCAGGGGGAAGTTAGCATAAAGTAACTTCTAACATTCTCCTCTCCGAATTGTTCACCAATTATCAAACCTAGAAATTTGAAAAGTGAATTCTGGAATGATTGTTTCAAAAAATTTAAATCATTTAATTAGAAATCTTACCTAAAGATCCGTATGCATCATATATACTCCTCTTGGTGGGGTCTGATAGGACTGTATAAGCTCGATTTATCTCCTTAAACTGTATTTTAAACAAGAACCAATTAAATAGTATAGTGGTATTAATTTATAAAAAAACACTAACCTTTTCGGCTCTTTCTTCAGCAATTTGTTGACTACCTTCCTCATCCGGAGATACAACTATTTGAAATGGCAAAAACTTGGATGAATTTAAAGTATACAAAAAATAGATAATTGGATCTACCGTTCTTATCCGGATGGTTTAATAATGCGAGCCTTCGATATACCTAATACAGAGTCAAAATATCAATTAATACCAATGCAATGAAATGATAAACATTTAATTAGGGTGTCCCACCTTTTTGATATCATCCGTAGTACTAGTCTTTTCGATGCCCAAAATTTCATAGAGAGAATCCCCGCTTGTTCTAAAAGGGGATAAATATAAAACAATAGGCATTTTAAACCAAATTAAATATTTAAACAATATCGATTGATCCTAGAATATCGTAAACGGCAGGTAATTGTAAAGTAAATTAATTATTTACTTACGAAAGCTTCCTTCGATCCATCTTTTTTTGAATACCTTTTAAATCCTTCACACAACTATACTCGTAAATACAATTTAATCAGCTAAATTAACACATGACACGATGATTCATTGAGCAAAATAATTATTGACTTAATTAACAATCAGGAAAGTTCAAATCAAAATAACTTTGCAGAGCGACTTTTTGGACAAATTTTTAATAAATCCAATATGCAGATTGTAGCTCCTAATTAAGTGGTCAATCCTATCAATAAATTGCACTAATTAGATAGCTAATTAAAGATTTTTATATAAAAATTCCTCCAGTAATTTCCAAAATATAATATTTTTGACAACTCTCCCAAATCTGAAATTGAATAGCATATCTGTTTTTAGAGTGCTAATAAAAAATGACGTTACCTTTGATGACGCTACCCCGCTGCCAAGCTTTGATGGCATGAAATGGTGCTAAGGCTCTTTTAATCAATTTTAATTAGCTTGAATTAATAGGATATTGTCATTGTGTCTGCATGGCTAAAAGTTTGAGAAGATTTAAAGTGTCAGAAATGTGGTCAAATATAAAAATTGTTCGAATTTTGTGCATATTTATAATTTTGACAAATTCCTCAGGGTCTCAGGTCTTATCAGAGAATGGGACTGACATTGA
>JAAZTK010000118.1:0-28945 GCA_036507255.1 Megalothorax incertus | reverse complement strand
CTATTGCAAAGACCTATAATTCTTTATTCTCTCTTCACAGAGTCCACTAAGCGAGGATACGATGAGGCGGATTAAAAAAGAACGAGAGGATAAGGTTCCAGCTGGGGGCTACATAGATCTAGCCAAGCACTCTTCGATCCTATCAACGCTCCTTACAGAGTGTATCGGGAAGATTACGCCCAAGGTTAGCATTACGATTGAATAAAATGGAGGAAATCTACGATTCTTTTTATCGGCATTAGAAGAAAGTTTAGAGTTTTTTTAAAGTGTTTTCTTTTTCTTTTTCTTTTGGGGAAAGTGTGAGTCTGGATGTGATTTGGACTTGGCTAGTTTCTTAACGTGATTTTTTTTTTGCCGAGTCCATGAATGGATCAACTCTGGGAGAGCACTTGAGGCTCTCATTTCTTTTTATTAGTTTTGTCAATTTACTCTTTCGGCGGAGTATGTCTCCGAGTTGTTTTTATTCTGAGGAGATTCTCTTAAAAAGTGTATTATATTTACAATAAATAACTAGAAATAGTATATTCCAAATGGAGTTGTTTTTTGGTTAAGAAAAGCCTTATTTCCTACGGCCATAAAACATGATAAAAGAGTCGAGTTCGAGACTCATCTAAAGCTCCGTATATGAGGAATAGGGAATTTTACTTGTCTACGCATACCCTCGCAAATAAGATGAATGGGTTTCATTTTGTACCCTTCTCCTTTTCAGAATGACAGGTTCAAGGCTCTGAATTCTCATCTTGAGACCATCCACAATTCACTTAAACAGCCTTTAAGCGCCTCCAATTCTGGGCCTTTTCCTTTCCCGCCGGCGAACCCGCCACCAGCCATCCCACACTCTGCGACAAGTTCTTCGCTAAATTCCCCGTTTGCGCCTATCAATCGCCTTGCTATTGGTATAGCTCATACGCCAATGTCATCTAATATGAATCAAAGATTCGCGCCAACGCCAAATTCAAATGGACTTCCAATATATGCAAATCCTAATCATTGCAATCCAAATGTTAAAAATATCCATTTGAATAATGGATCCGGTGGAATCCCACTCCAGCTCCAAATCCCATCCTCTTCTGGTGGACTCCACCTCCTTAATGGAGGTGGAAAAGTCCTCAATGGGAACCGATCTGGATCTCAAGCATCTTCAGGTTATCAAAGTCAAAGCCCTGTACTTGAGACCGAAGATAAGAGTATACAATCGAATCCCGGGATTTCTCAAATGTCAAACACCCCCGGAGTTGTAACGGCTAGAGCTAATCCCATTGTATATTCACGTAAGATTGGATCTCAAAGTGTTGATGATTTGACATCAGTAGGGGCTGACCCTGTCAAGGAAGTAGATGTGATTCCTAGATTGGCGCGATCTTCAAGTTCATCTGATTGCGAATATGAGCCAGGAACTTATTCTTTGAATAAAAATAGAGCGAATTTAAAACACAAGGGCTTTGCTGGAGGACAGCAACAGCAACAAGAGTTAATTGAAGGGAGGTCGGGAAGGAAAGGGCATAAAGGAGTACAGATGGCGTTACATCATAGGCTGAGTCGCCGGAGCTCTGCAGAGCTGCTTAGACGCTCACATCCATACTCTTCGTCAACGGAGGAAGACTCGGAGGATGCTAGGAATTATTGTAGATCCGAGGAAGTTCCTCAGCCACTTCCGCAGCTACCTCCGCGGCGTTCACACGCTAAAAGAAACTCGCGAGCTTTTGAGTCTTCCAATGAAAAGACATTGGAAGAGGTGAGTTTTGTTTAATTTTTAAATGAACCATGTGTGATTTTGTAAATTTTAATTGGGTGTTTTTGTAAAATAGTACGAAAGGGAGATGCAAGAGCTGAGGAGGGGAATGGAAGCACTTCAAATTAAATTAAATCGGGCCGAGGAGCGTCTATTCTCACCGAATCCAATGTCTGTTCCTCCACATATGCAGATCCAGCATTCTCCTCGGAGTAATCCACTCCCAATGCCTTCGCCAAATAAACCTGAACCAATTATGAACGAACCGATAATGATTGATGCAAGGGAGAATGGTGATTCAGAAATGGATAATCTGTTCCAAAGGCTCCTTTCTGCAGAGGAGGAGATGCGAAGAGAACAGGATTTGCTAAGTGCGTTGGATAAGAAACAGAAGCTGATTGATGCTCAAGAGCAAAAGGTGAGGCAATCGGATAATTCAAGGGCTCTTTTAAAAAAGCTTCAAGTTTTACGCTTTGTGATTCACTTGACTCTTTATTGTATAACACTAACGAACTCTCGCTTCTAAAAAAGGAAAAAAAAGTCACCAGAACTTTTATATCACGAGTTTTGTTCTATTTCTAGTTATATTTCAAGTGTAATTACCTTTGTTCTTTCTTTCCCCCGTCCTTTGACGCAATTATTTTGCTGCAAGTTTTTATTTAATCAACTTTCCTCCGCTCGCTTTCTTTGAGCTTCTTTTTCTGGCTTAAAGATGTACCGGAATCCTTTGTTTTAATACAAATGTAAAAAGAAAGCCTTTTTCTGGACAATTTTTACTATCAAGTTTTACGTTTTTTGCTCCAAATGGGCAAAAGTTTTTATTATTTTAAATGGGATAAAGTTTCTTATACTGGCTAATTTTTAAATGGAAAAAGTTTTCAAATTGAAATTAATTTTAATTGTTTTATTTTCTAATTATTGTAGATTGCTAGATTGGACCAGGTTAACAATCAACTTCTAGAGGCCCTTGCGCAAATCCGGGATTCCCTCCAACAGCAACACCTTCAAGCACAACAAGCCAAGATCCTTACCCAAAGGAATAAACAGCAACAACAATTGCAAACCCTCACTGCCGAACTAAATTCCAATCGACTTGCAAATGGATTCCCCGTAGATTATGGAAATATGGAGATTCCTCGCACCCGATCCCCCTATATGCTACCTTCAAATCAGATGCCCTCACCACGAGGGAATATCAATGACCAGACCCAACAGCTTCATCCACAACAGATTCATTTTTCAAATAATAATGTATTTGGGAACGGTTCGAATGGGTCCCGGGGAGGAAATACTACAAAGGTGCTTATTGGGACATCAGAGAGTAATTCTCCAAGTGATGAGGATTCACTTGAGGATGACAATTCGAGAGATTCATCTAGCATTATTGGAGAACAAGCGCTCAAGATGCTTGCGGAGCTCAAATCCTCTTCCTGTTGACTATAGTCGGAGGAAATATCATTGTAGTAGTTCTAGTATTTATTCCATATCTTTCGTATTAAGAGGTTCCAAACTATAGGTATTATGTACAAGTATTGTATACAGATTAAAAACCAGTTTATAATTAAACTTTTAAAAGCACACAAGCGTTGAGAGATCTGTACTATTTAAGAGATGAATTAATGAAATACAAATTAATTGCATTTTTTGTAATCAAATAAATATGCTATCAAATATGCTTCAGGGAATTTCGGTACAGTGATTCCAGTCTTTGTAAATAGCCAATTTAATTAAGGTTAGGATATCGAGTTATTGAGAATGTACAATATCTAATATCTTTACAAATAAAATGATACAAATTCGGATAGCTAGGAGTAATTGGAAGATTAAATATATTTCGTATATTTAGATAAAAGATTTTGTACGAATACGATGATAAATATAATATTCCTTTGTAAATACGATAGTACAATACGATGATATAGGTTTTAGACAGTATAAGCTATATCCTACTACTTTTAATGAATTTATACCATTTCTAATCTTAAATGAATACCTAAAATGAATTATATAAAGAATAACTCGGCCTAGCGCTGATTTTGAGTTTAATAAATCCTATTTTAATTTTTATATTCCACGCTATTAATTTTGTCCATTTGTACAGACATAATATTTCCCTTGATAAACGCGTTTGTTCATCGCAATTTTTGTTTTATATTTTTAAACCGTTGTACGATACTTAATTGATTAATTTATATTCGTTTTAAAAAGAATTTATTGAAATGTTACTTTCATCGAGAAAGGATTTAATAAATTGATTTCAGATTTTTAATCGGAAAAAATTGAAAAAGGGAGTTTTATCTCATTGTAGTAATTATTTGGCATATTTTTAGCGTGAATATTTTAGTTTAACCTTAAATTAAGACAATGTCATATACTTCAAGTTCACCACATTAGATTATCATACTTACAACTTACCAATGATATGTAATTACTAATTGCTAATTGGTATATAATTAGATTATGATATCACATTTAGCGGATGCCTAACCAAAGGAAATGGATCATTCTTATTGTTTTTTACTTATCCTCAGTTATATTGTTAGTCTCCATTTCTCCTTGTTTTGTAGGTTAAATCAGAATCTCCAAACATTTTTAATTTAAAAATTCATATTACATATATTCAGATTATCCAATCCTTTCTACGTTAAAAATTTAGATATGGATAAAACGGTATAATATTATTTTAATCCTAAGTATACTGATAAATCGGGATAAATCTATAAAATAATTTTCTATCAATCTTTTCCAGTGTATAGAATTAGACGCGCCCTGCAAATATAACGAAACTTTGGACGGTTTAAAATGCTGTTCGCATTTCTGCCTTCAATTCGCAAATACACCAAGCGGATTTTGCAGGTTGGACCCAATTAATATTAGTACTAGCTCCACTACTTCTCGGGTAGATCCAAAAATCGCCGGGCCAAACATTCAAAATTCTACTGATATTTCGGTGACTACGAATGCAGATAAAAATAAAACCGTAATCCTAATTTTTTTAAATGAGATATTCATGTATAACAAATAGTAGTATAATTATATTTTTCAGTGTATAGAATTAGGCGCTCCTTGCAAATATAATGATAGTTTGAACGGTCTGATTTGCTGTTCAGATTTTTGTCTTCAATTTCCAAATACAGCCACTGGATTTTGCAGGGTGAAATCAAATACTACCCCTAATACTCCTAGTATAAGTAGCGCCGTTATTCCACCTCGGGGTCCAAAAATCAGCGATCCAATCAACAATCCAACGACAACCACAAATTCGACAGGTTTTTGGGTAGGAATCGGCGTATCGAGTTCTGTTTTATTCTTTCTGGTCATCCTCGGTCTGATATTCTTATTTGTTCGCCGCAAAATGCGGAATATGGTAAATTTGCATATGCATTTTGCTTTTAAATTAATTTCTAAAATATTAAATGGATTAAAAATACAATTAAGGAAAGTGTTCCTCTCGCAAAAAGAATGGGAAGAATTTCATTATGGAAAAATCTCTGAAGATCAAAGATTGATTGCGGATATTATGGATTCAGAGAAGCAGATTGAATGCATTCCCTATGATAAGAAATTCGAAGTCCAATCAAGAAATAGCGTCAAAATCAGTAAATTTTTATGAATTTTCCAAAATCATTTTTGCATCAAATTGTATATTTGGCAGATTACAATGAAATTCTTGGCTCCGGAGAATTTGGAATAGTCTATGGAGGGACTCAAAATGATATGAAAGTTGCCATCAAGACGCTGAAGGATGATGCGGATAAAAGGCATTTGAAAACGATTTATGATGCATTTATGAAGAAATTTATTTTTATAATATAATTGATTTTTAGGCATTTGAAATCACTGCTCTGCGAATTAAAAGTTCTGATTCATTTACACCGACATGAGTACCTTGTTAATATTATTGGGGCTCAAACTAATCAAGTCCGGGCAGGTATTTTATAAATGTATTATAACAATGATAAAATTCTTAAATCAGGCAAGTTGAATCTGATTATCGAATACTGCCCATTTGGTTCCCTCGAGAAGTATTTGAGGAATGAACGGAATCGGTTCTTTGGATCTGATAAAATGTATCGCCTTTAAATACTTAAATCTATGCATTTATTATTGAATTCTTCTAAATTGGACTTGATTTCCCTTCAGATCCGATCACGTTATTGACATGTACAATATTAAGGATCTTTATCGGTGGTCCTACCAAATTGCTTGCGGAATGGAATATCTCAAAATGAAAAAGGTTTAATTATAAAAATTACACACGTATAAAAACTCGATTGAATCTATAAGTACATATATACATATTAGGTAATTCACGGAGATTTGGCCACAAGAAATATTCTTTTGGCGTCCAAACATCATGCAAAAATATCAGACTTTGGGCTCTCTCGGAAGATTTACGAATACAATCAGTATACTAAAAAATCTCAAGAGCCTCTACCTTGTAAAATTTCATATTTTGCTTAATTGCATATCCAAAAATAATTATCGAATTTGAAGGGCGCTGGATGTCCATTGAATCCCTCAAACAACTCACCTTTACATTTCAATCTGATATTTGGTCCCTTGCGGTAACAATTTGGGAGATATTCTCGTTAGGCGACATTCCATACCCGGGTCAAAGCTGGACAAATGAGTTTGTTAACCTCCTGGAAGAGAATAAAATCCGATTGGGAAAGCCAAAGCATCTTTCAAATGAAATGTATGCAGATATAATACGATATTTAATGAATATTGATAAAATAAAATATATTAATTTTATATTTCAATATACATGCATTTCAGATTTTATAATGTGCTTTATCATTGCTGGAATATTCATCCTAATGATCGGCCCACGATTCAAGATATTAAAAAATCCTTTATCCAATTAAAATAAAATATTATTGTACCTATAATAAAATATTTGCAAAATATCTCGCCTCTAGAAAATTACGAGGTATTAAAATATTCATACTTTTTGAGCTTTTAAATTTTGTAATAATACGATATATAGGCTAGAATTAAAATAAAATCTTATCTCAAATTATTTAATTTAAATATATACTTTGTATGTATTTTGATATGCAATATTATTATGAATCATGATATAATATATCGTAATTGAACAATATGTACTTTACATGTGTCTAAATTTGATGAGATAAACAGATTTTGAACGGATTATTTCCATAAATTGGAAATCACAGATTAAATTCAATTGCGTAAAAATCAATTATCAATTTATTTACATAATGCTTTTATTTTAAATGCAATCCTATCAAATATTACGATACTATTGTATCATAGTAGCTCTGAAAATATTATCAGTAAAAAATGTCACCGCCTATCAAATCTCTTGATGCCCTTCACATTCAAGTAGCTAGAATTCCTTTCCTCACATTTTCATGTTCTCAATTTCAATTGCATTATAATTAAATTAACTTAAATTTGAAATGGGGAATTTAAAATTCGGATTTTTTGCCCTACTCGGTATTTTTTTCCTCGCAAATTTATCAAACGCACAAGAATTTGATGGGGTTATTGAAGCTGGCGATTTAGGAAAGATATTCGGTAAGAATTTCATTTGATTTTTAATATTATAATTTTTAATATCAATTTTAAAAATTATATAGGACTCAAAGTATGGACGGCAGTTGAAAATATTCCATTTTATGCTTTTAATGGCATACCCTATGCAGAAACAGAGTCTTATATAGAGGATGCTCGATTTGGAGTAAGCCAAATGATTATTTAAAAATAATTTACCTGAATATTATATTTATCTGATATCATACTAATATTAAAATATTTTAACAGCCATCAAATGTCTGGAGCGGTCCGCTTACTAATGAGACTGATGGGACTTTCCTTGCCATTAATCCATTAATTTATTGTCCTCAAAGGGATATCCTCAAAAGAAGACCAGATGGATCAATCGACCCTGATGTCGAACCGATCGAGATTCTTGCAAAAGAATCTGCGATTGAAAGAGGCATTGAAGACGCTGAAGCAATGGATTCAATTCTAGATGTCGGTCAAGAAGATTGCCTTGTTTTATCTGTGAACACTAAAAATGTACATATTTTTATTTTTTAAAATTATTTGGGGAAATTTTGTAATTTGTTTGGCATCAGATTCCTCATGAAGAAGGACAACCCCTGCATCCGGTGATAATGGTAATTATATGTTTAAATTCGTCTCTATTAAATCGGGGTTGAAATCTACCTACTCCCAGTCTTTTTGCTTATTTGATAATTTTTAATTTACTTAAGTTTCTTCATGGTGGGAGTTCAGACGCTATTTGGGGTATGTAAAAATACTAAAATCTATGTCGACTTACTTGAATTAAACTGGCTGAATGATTTCCTTTCTAATTATAGGTAGTTTGTGGAACGGATTAAGGTTTTGCCTTAATTTGAAATTTGAAATTTGAATTTTGTAAATCTGAAATATCTTTAAATTATTTTAAAATTGAAGGTTGCTGGAACATGATGTCGTTCTTGTGAGCATCAACTATAGGCTTGGCGTTTTGGGTACCAAATATAGTGAATAAATCGATTTATAGTTTAATGATTTGGCGTCTTTGCATTGATGCTTTTTAGGTGCACTTAATTTGGGAATTGATGAAGCTCCAGGTTAAAAGATTTGGCAAATTATGTTTATTAATAAATATAATTTTTTGTTTTCAAAAATTCCAGGAAATGCGGCAATGTACGACTGTACGTATTAGCATTAATTATTCTAAATCCTTCCTTTAAAATTCATAAATTATAATTAATTATCGTACCCAATAGGTATAACCGCTTTGAGATGGATAAATACCTATATCAAATATTTCGGAGGGGATCCAAACAAGGTTTGTTTTAAAAAATTTGAAAAACTTGATTGATTTTCGATATATTTTTTTGTATTGTACTTAGGTGACAGTAGCTGGTCATTCCGCGGGAGGTAATTTTTTTCAACCTAATATAATGCACAATATTTGGACTATTTCTTTTAAATGTAAATTTTAGCAATGATGGCCACTCATTTATTGCTAAGTCCAATGGCCACTGGTTTAGTTCATGGAATTATTTCTCATAGCGGTGCTGCAAATTCTGGTTATTTTTTTTATTTAAAAAATACATGAAAAAATTTCATAAACTCTGATTTAAATTGAGATGAAATGATTTTTCTTGAAATATATTATTATTATTAACAATGAATTAATTTTTCAGTTTGGGGAACTGCACGAGAGCCTTCACTTCAATATCAGTAAAAAATTTCCTAAATATTTATGAGATTTGTTGATAATTAATTTTTGAAAATATTTTTAGTCTCAAAGTTGCCGAGTATGCTGGATGTAACCCTCCTGAAGATGATTGGCCAATGGATCAAATCCTTGTAATTATTAGAATTGACAAAAAATATTGTAATTGAATATTAATTATATGTGAATTAGCAATGCATGCGAGAGGCAGATCCATCTACCTTAAAAGCTGCATTGAGCCAACAAGGAAATGAACAACAAAGGAACGCCACTGGATTAGGCTTTGATGCCAAGAGCCCTTCACTTCAAGGTGATGCAATTACGATTGAGAAGTTCATGCCTTTACTTCCACAAGATGTCCTCAGTCAAGGGAAACAAAATAACATTCCGCTTATGATTGGTAGCACACGCCATGACGGATCTTTTGGTATTATTAGTTCGAATTACAAATTATATGTGGCTTCTTTTTTTTAAATTTTTCAAAATGTAAATTGATAGTTTTCGAGTCTGTATACAACAAAGTGCTAAAACCGAATGATTTGCATAATAACGCAACTTTCCTTAAAAATGATATGCTCGGATATATTTTCAAAGCGATGGGTAATTTATATTTTACAATAGTATTATTATATGGCTTTTTTATATGATTGTGAACACATTTGATATTTTGAATTTAGGAATTGATGATCCAAGCGCTGGAATTTATCCACATGCCATCGGGCAAGCTTTTATTGGAAGGGAAATAATGGCATCTGGAAATTTTACAGCAATGATTCCTGGTGATTTAAATATTTATTCTTAAATATCAAATCTAATTGGCGTTCTTCCATTTTTCATTCAGGATTGATTGATGTACACACGGTTTTCGGATTTAAAGACGCCGCATACACCCTAGTTCAGGAGCATTCCAAAATGAATCCACATTGTTACACGTTTAGCTTTGAATATAAAGGAAAAACATTATCTACCTAGTACATATAATACAATAAGAGTTTGATTTTTAGCCAACTTTTCGTCTAAGATTGATTTTTATTTATAGTGACATCAGTGGGACTTCTGATATTCCAGGTATTCTCATATTCTCATATTCTCATATTCTCGTATTCTCATATTCTCGTATTCTCATATTCCAGGAGGTATTGCGCACATTGATGGTATGAATTAATAAATGGACTTATCCGTAGAAAAATTCTTAATGCATTATTTTCCAGATATGATGTACCCTTTCGGGTTACTCCCACTTTTGAAGGCTGATACTGAAGTCTCGAAGCGTGTTGTTCAATATTGGGTTAATTTTGCAACTTACGGGTAAACTTCCAAGATTCTAATTATCTGAAGGTTTTTCTAAATGATTTCCTTTCAGGAATCCCAACGGAGATGTTGATGCCAAATCAGAATTTTGGCCTAGGTACTCCAAGGATGACTAATCCATTCCTTTATATTGAAGATGGAGAAGATCGTGTTGGATATAATGCTCGAGATACTTGGTAGAATATTATATTTTATTCTTAAAAAAATTGAGGTTAATTAAATTTCATTTATGTATGTAGGCACGATGTAGCACTTGATCTGTACGGAGTACTAGTTGAAAAAGATGAAAGTACCACAACTACCACTACAGAAACTCCTCCTACAAATCCAACTGACCCGCCAACAGAAACTCCTCCCACTAATCCAACTGACCCAGGTACAGAAACTCCTCCCACTAATCCAACTGACCCGAGTACAGAAACTCCTCCCACTAATCCAACTGACCCGGGTACAGAAACTCCTCCCACTAATCCAACTGACCCGGGTACAGAAACTCCTCCCACTAATCCAACTGACCCGAATACAGAAACTCCTCCCACTAATCCAACTGACCCGGGTACAGAAACTCCTCCCACTAATCCAACTAACCCAACAGGGACTCCGCCCACAGATCCAACTGACCTACCAACAGGAACTCCGCCCACAGATCCAACTGACCCACCAACAGGAACTTCCACAACTGAAGAACCTGGCGGCGGTTCCCCCTCTCTTCAATTTGGGCTTCAGCTCCTTATTTTAACTTCATTCATTTCCATTTTAATAAATTTCTAAATGCCATTTGATTGAATCATAATTAAATTTTTTGCGATATCTGATTGAATAAATCCCCATTCGATTCTAAGCTAAAGAATCATATGCATTGTGATTAGTTAAATTATCTGTTTAAATATTCAATTGTTTCTTTATTTTAATATCCAAATGACATGAAATATAAAGACTTAAAATTATATATAGAAAAATATATTACAAGCTTTTACGATAAAATTATTAATAGGTATAAAATATAAATGCACATATGTACCAGTAAAAGCCTCGTAAAAACTTCTTAAATGCAAAATGGAGTAAAAAACACTTGGGGGAAGTTAATCACTTTTCCTTTTCATTTTTGGTCCAATCTCGTCCTCCAGATTTATATTTAATCCACTCTGATGGAACTTTTGCTTCATCTGTGGTCCAAACTTGCCCACTTGATCCCCTCGAAGGGTGACCCCAATAGGAGACTCCAGTTGGGCATGCTTTTGGAGGGGGATTGTAATAATTACCCCACGGGGGATTCGAGTATTTGTATCTCTGCTGAGGAAAATGACCAGGAGATGTCCATGAGTTGCTTCCCCATCGGGTTTCCTATTTGGAAAAATTTGAATTCTCATAAATTTAACTTAAAAAAATAACTTACATTATTTTTGAATCCATTTCGTGGGGGAATCGCTTTCCAACTTATATTTTCACCCATGATTTTTCCAGGAATTAAACAAATATTGTATTTAGGGCACAAGATTAGGAGGTTAGTCGAGCTCTGTTCAAGTAAGCACTTTGTTTTCCATCAGCTCAAATCTCGACAATTTATTTACAACTCATCAAGGACGAGCTCACTCCTTTGCATATTGCGCATCCAATTCCATTGTACACTCAAATATTAAAGAGCCCATTGTATCGCTCATCGCTCTTTCATTCAGATTAACGCATTAGGCTATTTAATCTTCGTCACAGGAGCTCTCGAGAAGCTGAACTGTGTAAATATATATGGGCATTTTTATCTTTACACCCATTCATCCATTCCTCCAGCGTAATTCTCAATTTGTAACGCACTTCCCCAAAGTAAGGCATTCGAGAAAGATCGGGAAAAGATTTGGATTTGGAAAAAGCCTAGTTTTTAATAGTTTTTGTTTCTGATACCTTTTGCTAAGAGCGACCCTATAAAGATATATGTATTGACAATATACTGGAGGAAGCACGAATAAGCAATAAAATTATATTATTTCCTACGCACTTTAGAAATATTTGCATATTTAATTTAAGGTCACGCGTTTGCCGCATACCTTTCGTAGGTCTACAATGTTTTTAATGCCCCAGGAGTTGACTCCTCATCACAAGTTAATTTACATACTAATTTGAAATTTCAACGAGGAAATCCCAGTAAATTAAGATATTTGAATGAAATATGTATTTGCATATGGAGATTTGAGTGCTTTTTTCAAGCTGATTCAAATGCACAGTATTTATAAATATTTGGTTGAATTCTTTTTAAAATGCTTTGAATCCTACCTGTCCTTAGGCTTAATGAATTTATTTTTACACTCTTTTGAGTATACATTTAATTAGGATTAATTAGGATTTTTTTCCTCGCTTAATCTACCTTTCATCGTACGCTAATTGCTTTCATTTCCAAAATTCCAATAATCCAACCATTTTGTTCAGCTCTTCTTCACATTAATCCTATAGTTAAATATAGTAATTGTAGATATGAAAAGTGAAATTAAATTAGTAGGTGTTCAATTAGTAGTACAATACACTCAAATGATTACACAGGATGGAGTGCATTGACTTTTGTTTTTTCTTCTTTCTAAAATAATTCAATCAGATTCTAATCAGGGGTTATACCAATATGCATCTGTACTATATTTAAGCTTTCTAAACAAAATATCGCAGCACATACTGATATTACGGAGCCAAATCTCTGTATTATATGAAATATCGAACCATTTGCGCAATGATAAATCATATATGAATTTGTGTTTAGAGACCTCAGAGATCGGTCTGAGAAATAGAAAAGTTTTGGGTTTCTGGTTGACAGAGCTCAATATAAACATTATATCTTAAGCCCTTTGGAGCTTCAATTATATTTTCAAAGAATTCTCTAATTGAGGGATGAGTGATTTTAACATTTTTAAGTGCAAGTGAAAAGTCTTACAATATGGCATATGCTCCAAGAGTCTTAAGGATTAGAGATGTAATCGAATTAGACCGTAACAAAGCTTTTAGAAGTACAGAATATTTCCCATGCAATCTAATGCAGATCGAGAGCCAAAATCTAATATTTGACTACATGGTTGTGGTTTATAGATATTTTGTTGGTTTTGTAGTAGTTAGTCTGAGATTTTAAGAGAAGGGCACAATTCCTACCCCCAGAAAGGGGGAGGAAAACAGAGCGGAGAGGATGCCTGAACTTGTAGGTATTTAAAGGCTCTTCAACTCTCACCCAGGCCTTCAAAAATTTCAAGGAATTCATAATCATCACAAAATGAAAGGACTGTTCGCTCTTCTTGTTGTTATTTTGACTGTGTCATTAGCATATGCTGGTCATGGAGGTTATCATCAATATTTGAACGTTCCTGGATATGGCCAATACGAGGTTTGTAAATTTTTAAGAAATTTTTGTGCCCAGTTTTAATAAAAAATTGTAATCCAGTTTGGATATCATCGGGGGAATCCGCATCATCACATAAGGTTTGCAAATATATTTAAAGTTTTTAAGCATTTTTAAATTTTAATTGCATTTTTGTAGCCGATATGAACAAGCTCACAACTGGAGGTTCCGAACAAAGGTATAATATTGCCATTTTGAGGAAATATTTTTGATTTACAAGTTTTTTTCTTTAGGTCAAATGGGGAGACGCCAAATCTGGATATGGAGAACAGTAAATAAATAAATTCAAACTGAGAAATTAAAATTAATTTTTAAAATATTAGTTATTGGGACTATAATCATGTAGACAAGGGTCATAAGGGTTATGGAAAGGGTCACGGGCACGGCCATGGACATGGTAAGAAGAAGGATTAAAATATTTTTAAGAAATCCAAAAATCCAAAAAAAATTAGCTATAGTAAATAATTTTAATAAAAATAATAAATTGCTTAGGTGGACATGGATTTTCGGGACATGGACATGGTCATGGACATGGTAAGCTAGACTTTAATTGAAGTTAATTAATCAATTAATTGATCATTGATAAGGAGGAGGATACGGACACGGAGGGCATCATGGGGCATTCTCAGAACCCGCCGCAAATGTCCAACAGCCTTCCGCTTCAGCCCCAATCCAAAGTCGAAGGAAATACAAGGGAGAGCAAGGTCAACTTCAATACCGGGATAACCGAAATTATTATTAAATGATAATCAAGTCAAAATCATTTTTACCTGTTGAATATTTATAGTATCAAGTTATTCATAATCGGCTGTTTTTTTGTTTTGTTTAACTGTTGAACTTTATTAAAATTTCTATTAATCAATGAAATTCCATATTCCTGCCTCAATTGATCAAATAGGGAAATCTGTATTAGTAGAATTCATTAATTTACATATATTTCATTATGAATGATGCTTTACTCCACACGAATCCCCATACAAGTTTATTCTTAATGTCAGCACGAATAGTATGATAATATACATATTTGGAATCTTGGATAGGAAGATATACTGATTATTGGAATGTCGACCTTGGTTGAGATATGCTTTTTTTCTGTCATTTTGACAGATTAAGCTACATGAGTATGCGCTGGACGCTTGAGGGCAAACTAATTCTTTATTTATAAATTCTCCATGCAAAGTATGCATTTATCCTTGAATTTTGTGAAGGTTTTATCTCATCCTAAGTATACAATACATAAGTATGTAGATATACTGGATTTATACTAGGGCCTAGGCTATAATTGTGGGCGTGAGTCAAATCCGATCGACAGTTCCAGACACCAGTCGCTCCTTTGAATTTGTCCAGAGAGTTTGTTCATCAAATTCAGCAAACCGGGAAAAATGGCGAGCCCAAAATATACTCTGAATTACTTTGATGCCCGAGGAGGAGGAGAGCCGGTAAAATTGCTTGATATTTGTCTAAATTTTGGAAACCTTTTAGAAATTTTATAATCTCTGGAATTCTTAAACTTTTAGGTGAGATTTCTCTTCGAGTATTTGGGAATTCCTTACGAGGATAAGCGGTTTACACACGGTGGGGATGATTGGGCAGCGGCCAAGTCAAGTAAGATTTTATAATTCTTTGAGAATTTGACCTTGACATTTAATTCTAATCATACAAAGGTTATCCCTGGAAAGTATTACCCGTGTTAGATGACCACGAAAAGGGATTTCGGCTCTCTCAATCCTCTGCCATCATTTCCTACTTGGGGCGGAAGCACAAGCTTGATGGGGCAAACGAACAAGAGTCTGCCAGATGCCTCGAATATGTTATGTCTATTGTTGACCTTTTTATGGCTGCATACCCAATGTTTAGAGAGACAGATGAGGACAAGAAAAATGAAATCAAGCGGAAATTCGAGGAGGAAACTGTTCCGAAATTTTTCCCGAAGTTTGAAGCGGATATCAAGGCAAATGGTGGAAAGTGGCTCGTCGGATCCGGAATTACATATGCAGATTTTGTGGTTTCGAGTGGACTTTATCAGCTTAAGGTAAACTCTTGGATTACTTGATAATTACTCAATTTAATTTAATTGGATTTTGTCTTTCTTTCAAATAGGTATTTTCTGGAGAATCCGGCTCTGTTGGATAAATATCCTGGGCTCATTTCATATTGCGATAACATCTTTGATATCCCACAAATTAAAGCTTGGATTGCACGCAGACCTGTCACCAAGTATTGAGATATCTATACGAAGCCAGAGCCAGGGATATTGTATTTTTTGCCCAGTATTTTGCCTAATGGATTAGATAATTATTAACGCCTCTAAAATGGAAATTACAGAATTAAAAATTTATAAATTCTACCGAATTAAAGAAGATTATATTATTGTATGTTCAGCTTACATATTATAATTAGATTAATCATTAAAAGGTCTATGTGATATTTGTCAAATTAAGGAATTGAAAATTGAAAATTAAATATAATCAAAGTTTAAAATTGAAAAATTCTTGGAATGTTAAAAATCACTCATTTATAATAATTTAAGATACAAAGTATACGGTGTTAATTCAATACAATCGTAACAAGTTTCAAGGGAATTCTAGAGTGTTGTAGTAGAGGTCTAGGTACTACATTAGATAAAGTTCTAAAGATAAGATAGGTTAATTAATTAGTAAAAATATTGATACGAGTATTTTCAGGTCGTACTAATATACCAATATTCAGGATGAATCAGGAATATTCATGTTTAAACTTGTCCTAAGTTTTAATTCAATTACTTTTTCAAAGCCAACAGGAGCGTTTAAAAACTTAAGCCTATTCCGATTCGAGCAAATGTAAATTATTGTAATTACTACGATATATTGTATTGTATTAGGTACAACTCGCATCAGTTGGACGGCAGGTGGATAATACCTACAGATTACAATACTACGGTCTACGATATAAGTTTGTACTCGACTCTTATGAAATGGACGGACCGGCAAAAAAGCTTTTCATTATTTATTTACAATCCTTCATTCAGAGTGTGTATATACTATATAGCCTTGAGATTGTGAAGGTCTTATCTTGTTAATAATTGGGTTTACTATAAGCTCGATCTATACCTTTAAAATATCCGTAATAGCTTAATGCCATAAATTAGGGAATGAGAGTCAATTCGGACGGTAGTTTCAAAAGCTCCTTCAAATTGCTTGTACATGTTAAAAAATAATTGGAAATCCTCGCAAAAATGAGCAATCCGAAATACACTTTGGCTTACTTTAATCTCCGAGGAGGTGGAGAGCCGGTAAGATTACAACAATACAATAATATTTGGATATATTTTAAAATTCTTTTTCCAGATTCGATTTATCTTTGAATATCTGGGCATCCCCTATGAAGATAAGCGTTACGATTGGAGCTCTGACGAATGGAAAGCTGACAAGCCGAGTAAGTTTATAAGAGTTTTAAAAAAATCGATGTAAAAATTTTTCCATTTTTTAAAGAATATCCCTGGGGCGTATTGCCTGCGTTAGAAGACAAGGAAAAAGGTTTTATGCTTGGACAATCCTCGGCGATTACAGCTTATTTGGGAAGGAAGCACAATCTTGAAGGAGCTAACGAGCAAGAAGCCGCCAGATGTCTCGAATATACCATGGCCATCGTCGACCTTTACGTGGCAAGCTATCCACTTCATGTGGAGGAGGATGAGGAAAAGAGGAAGGTGCTCGTGCAGAAATTTATAGACGAAACGATACCGAAAAACTTTCCAAAAATGGAAGCGGACATCAAAGCAAATGGAGGGAAATGGATTGTCGGAAAAGGTATTTCTATTTATCAAAAAAACATTTATTTTTCTGACTAGTAACAATTATTGCATTCTTAAACCAGGTGTCACGTATGCGGATTTCGTCGTTTCAAATGGATTTGAGCAGCTCAAGGTTTTTTAATCATCTACATTATATGATTAATTAAGATATTTATATTTATCATTCATCACTAAACTTTTGAATAGGTGATTTTGGGCAATCCAAATATTCTGGACAAGTATCCTGCGCTCATTACGTATTGCGAGGGTATCTTTGCCATTCCGCAGATCAAAGCTTGGATCGCACGCAGACCTGACACAAAATTTTAATACGGCCAGAAATTATATCAATGCAATCAGTATTTTTCACCAGTATTGTATTAGTATTACATGTTGAGAATTATTCAAAACCTGACTACCTCTAAAAAACCAAAATAAGATAATCCTCTAAATTACTAACTTGTATTTTATATCCAAAATCATTGGATCGATCGGTAATTATCGTTATACGAAAAAAATCATCTTTCTCTCATTGCAGATAACTTGTGAATAGTTGAAAAGTATGTTTATTATGAAATTAATAAATATTTAGGATAAATATTTAGAACTATGCAATGCAAATTGTGGAAATAGTTTAAAACCATTTATTCAATGTATTGTAATAAGCATATTAAGTAAGGATTCATCAGATCAAGCAAGTATCAGATTCAGGATCCATATCCTAAATTATATCCCAATTGTGTACCTATGTATCTTCATAGGATAAAGATTTTTTATTGCTTTTGGGAATATATTTAGGGTATTAATTATTGTAAGTTCACTATTTGTATAGTATAAAGGAATACGATACAAGTGTAGTATATCACAAGACGAGACAACTGGCAAGGTTTTGAAAGGGTTTCCTTAATTAAGATTTATATTATTTACAATATTACAATATTTTTAATTATAATCTCTTAAAATTTAAATTTGTAGATGCCCCCAAATGACTAAAAAACATGATAAAAATGACTGGAAAAATGCTATATCACAAATCTATTCGTGGTAGAACTTTAACAAAAGAAATAATTAAACCTAAAACATTAAAAACTCGAAAAATTCACACAGATCTCTTTCGAAGCGGAGAGTCCGTTTTATCCAGACTAGGGGCTCTCTCCGCATCAATTGGTAGTGGTCTAACTGGGAAGCTATTCTTTGCAAGGATCGCTTCCAGTCCTGAAGCAATCCTCACCACCTCATTATAAAAAGGTCTAAAATTTTGCACAATCCATTCATCAGTGGACCATCTCGGGAATATTTCATCCAGGCTTCCAAACAGAGATTTCTCCAAGTATTCTAAATCATAACGCAATGTACTTAGCTCAGCATGAAGCCCTTCAATGTGTGAAGCACTCGAGAAGCGAGTGTCAATGTTTATTGCGTTAGCCCATCCTCGGTAGGTATTCTTTTCTTGAATTGCCTTATACTGGAGCTTATATCGGCCCAATGATCGGATCTGATCATAGACTGAAGACCCAGGGAATTCACAAAATTCAAACCAAGATGAACATTTAAGGATTCGCGTTACATTGGCGTAGATTTCATATGAATCCTTATGTGGAGAATTCTGAGGTAGGCTCATGTAGAGTAGGTTTATAACAAGGGAGGGAATAGCAGATGGAAGAATCTCATCAAGTGTAGCGAAATGGTCGTATCTGCAATAAGATTTGGAATAGCAATTTTTTAAATATACAGAATATGCAAATTTCATGCTAAGAATTACCTGGACCATCCAGTAAGGAATATACCCGTAAAAGGGACAAGATCTTTGTAAGTGGAGAAGACAGCATCCCAAGAAATATGGTTATCCACGTATAAAGTCTCATTTACAACCTTTAAAAAGCATTTAATTGAGTATTTATTTATTATACAAAGCCTGGATTTTATAGAAATTGAAATTAAATTAAATAATACCATTGAATCAGGTTTATCTGCCCCTTTGAAAGCACTTGCTCCCCAAACCGAGCTGGTTTAATTTAAATTTTAATTTAAAAAAATAATTAACTAAAATTAGGCAACCTGAATGAAGCCGCGTACTTTTCCCACATCGACTCTGGGAACTTTTCAAACACCTCTGGAAATAACGAATTAAATTATTAAAGCATTTATGTATAGTGTACTATTAAACTTTAAATATAAATAATATGCCATTTTTAAAGCTTACTTGGAGTATAATCCCATACTACAATATCAACCAGGGAGCCTAAGCTAAACTTTTCAATAATCCCGGCATCCGTACGCCTCAGCATGTCATCCCAGATTAAACTTCGAGCTCCATACGAATCCGTAACATATCGAGCGACAGATTTAACATGGTTCAGAAATAGTTCATCCCTCTCAATCCCTTGTTTCTCCATTCTTTCCTCGCAGACTGGACATTTCCCGAGATAATATACTTCGTCACAACCAATGTGAAGATGTTTTGCGTTTGGATGAAGTTGCATCACCTTTAAGGATAGGAAAACAATGTTTTATTTCACATTTGAACAAATTACTACAAGGATAGGCCTTTTATAATATAGCACCTGATCTATCAGTTCCCGAATTAATTCTAAACTCTTATTTCTTGAGGGACATATGACTTGATTATATAATTTGACTTCCCGAAGTTCTTGGTATTCTTCAAGCTGTATAGTAAATCAATATAACACAAGGACATATGCATTTCAATAGTATTTACCTTTAATATAAATTCCAAATGTCCAAAGGTTTGTACAAGGGGTATAACCTCCAGCCCATTTCCAGCTGCGAGCTTATTAATCTCGCGTATTTCTGCCTTGGTATAAGCTTCTTTATTAGCAATCGAAGCGAGCCGCCCAAAGAAAGGAAACATGTCTTCATATTCAATTAGCAGACCATTTATTCCCCATTTGGCAAGGGCTGGGAATAGCTTGGAATAATACGAGACTTTTGGTGGCATTCCTGCAATAAATGAATTCAATTAAAAATTAAAATTTACAAATTGTACAATGTACCTTTGAGATCTAGATGAAGATATTTTTTCTTGGGGAATGCATTCTTCTGAAGGTTGAGTACCTCCAATCGAGCTCCTGGCACAACAACCCCTCCAGATTTGAAGCTTGCTTTGAGTTTAACTTTTTCTCGAGATGACTCCTGATGAAGGGACTCATCCCGATCCAAATTATTCGTCGGAGGGGTGCTGTTGAGGTTGTAATAAAAGAGGATCCCAAGGGTGATGATTAGAGAGCCAAGGAATGCCTTCAGAATGAATCCTCGAGAGCGGCGAAATAAATTCATGTGACCATTTGTAGGTTTCATAATTTATTATAAATTAGGGATTAGAGATTCATTGACCAGTCTTCGCCGTTCGAGGGATGTCACGACCTAGAAAATAGACAAAAACAAAATAAATGAACTGGGATTTTTTAGATCTTGAAAAACAGCAAAACCATTGCAAAAATACATATCTATGAATTAAAATAACGACAAATTAAATAATGAACAATTTTAAATACCTTAAACAAAGTGTCTGTAACCGGAAACCATTAATTGTTATGTTAATATTTAACCCGAGTCGTCAATTGTGAAATTGCAAATCTTTGTCATTTAGAAATGGCTGGATTTCATAGACTGATAGGAAATTGACGAATAAAATGAATGAAATTAAATGAATTAACGCGGAGAGTGCTTTGAGGAATCGAGATCACGAATTCAATTAATTAGCTCCAATTTAAATGATAAATTATATAAATTAAATGCAAGCACAAAATTAAAAACTTTCAAGGCCTGGCTGAATTGAATATTTCAGGATTGCCGCGAAATCACATCAAAACAATCAATATATGGGGCCAAATAAAACATTTATTGTAAATTTTAATTGCATCTATTTAATTAATCTAAACTAAAATTCATTTAATATTCAGTGGGAATTGATATATACAATAGAAATAATATATCATATTTATATATGGATATAAAAACAATGCAATGCTAACTTTATACTGCACTGGTAAATAATAGATTTAATTTATATAATACTGTTCGTGGTTCTGCATTAATTACAATAAATAGTTACAATCGAATCATAAATCATAATACAACAGAATCAGATTATCAGATTATACTAAAGTATTACTAATATCATATTCATGATCTTTACAATACAATTTAATATCAACCAAACATTATTTATACTGGAATAAGAGTCTCCCTTTCATCAGAATTAATTCCAGGATCTCCTTTATCCCATAGCTGATTTAAAGAGATTATTTCTTTATAAATATTTTCCATAAGCATTTCATTTTGATCCGCTTTTGGAGAACCCTTATTAGAACTTGAAATGGCTTTATCCATAATTGTGGTAAATCTGAGATTGTTATTGTAGCCCATGATTAGAAAGCCAGCTCCTGAAATACGGATATAAGTATTTCATATTTGAGAATTTTAATTAATCCTGAGATGAATTTCAATTTTCAAATGAAGGTTTACCAATTGTACCACCAAATATCCCGACCTGAAAGAGTATAGATTCAATTGGGCGATCCATCAAGCTCAAACGACTTTGAGGGCCTGGGAAATTTGATACAAGGCATGTTGGATTTCCGGATGAGATCCTCCTTAGGATTGGATTGGGAAAAATCCCAGAGATTTTAAATAGGGCAAAGTTGACTACTGGAATAAAGGATTGGGCTAGTCGTGTCATTTGATTATCTAACATTTTAATACGAGACTCTTGAGACCATTTTGTGCCAAGAGGAATGGAGATCCTTGCAAATGACCTGGCGAATAATTGAAATCTTAATCAGAATATTAAAATTCATATATGAAATCTTACATCCTATTCTCAATTCTATCCTCCTTTCTCGGCAGGATGAGTGGAATAATTATCTGAATTTTATCCGGAATCGGAGATCCAGCCTGCTCCATTGTCTTTTCAACAGCTCCTCCGATCAGACCAAGAATTACGGCTGATAGCCTAACTTTCAGAGCTCTTTTGACGCTCTTCAGTTCCCCCAGGGGGATCTCCTCTGAAATTCTGGCTGAGAATTCCCCGGAATAGGCCCTCGGGTCAAGACGCCAATCATTCCCCTTCTCCAAAGTGTCCCCCAAATACGAAATCATTTGGTAAGGGGCGAGGAAAGGGAAGGAAATCCATTTTAAGGCACTTCTAATGGACTTTGTCAATTGGAACTTGACCTTACTTTGATATTTACTGCAATCAGTCTCTTGAAATTCAATTTGGACGCATTTAGTAAGCAGATTTACGAGGGAAAACCCATCAGAGAAGGCGTGATGTGTTCGGACAAATAGAAGTTGCTTGTCATCGAGAGCTGGGACAAGGAGAACCTCCCAAGGACTCTTTTTATCGAGCCAAGGAAGATTTGTTAGTCTCATTTGCAGATCTTGAAGGCTTCCTAGCTCTCCATCATAAGATTTGATATGCTCCCTCAAATTAAACGAGTCCTCCAATTTCCAAAAGGAATAACCGAGCCTGTGGATCACAAATATCGTAGATTTATTGATTTTTATTCGTTTTTATTCGTAGCTTACCATGAAACTATATACTCTCTCAGCTGGGTGACCTCTTCCCCCTTGGACGGATGAATTACTTTCTCCTCAAAAATCCGGACCAAATCATCCACCTCAAGCGGTGATTGACCTTTTCCATTTAGAATACAACTAATTACTATGTTTGATTTTGGAGGACCGCCGGATATGAGATCTAGAGCGAAAAATGCACTGGTTGTTGACACGGCCCTGTGTAAATCCCTTCGGATACATTTTGCGAGCAATTGGACGGACAAACGAAGGAGTAGATTGACCAGGGTAAATAGAGATCCAAGGGGGAGGAGGAGGGTAATAAAGAGAAATGTCAAAAGTAGATTTTTACAAAAGAGGAGTACACTCATATTCAGAGTGAGAGAGGATGAAAAAACCCGGGACTTCCCGCGGAGAGAACGAATGTAATTCGGGTTGAAAAGTTTAGAGCGAGTGCGTAGGACTCGACTATTTCAATGAGCGTGGATTTAATGGAACGGTGGAATGCGTAAAAGTTCACATAAATTCTTCTTTTTGAACATTTATATTATTTTTAAACTTTTAACAAGTTTATAAAATATAATATAACGTATTTACAGTTTACTCTACCAAATTGCACTAGGGCTAATGAGATTTAAATAGTCAAGTCACAAGTAAATTGCTTCCTTTCTTGACTATTATGATTCATGTCCTACCTACTACAATAACGCGACATAAAAAATATCCTTGGGACCTTGAATAATTTAGCCCAGAATTAATAATAATGTGCTGATGTATTCGTACCTCAGTAAGGACTAGGAACAAGAATTTTAATGCTTTTACTATCCTAAATAAAAATTAAATGCTCATAGCTATGAGGCAAATTCGTCTACTTGCACCTGTGAAGAATGATTCCTCCTGGAAAAGAATTTCACTTTCCAAAATTACAGTGCAGGTAATTACGATCATTTTGATACTTGTGTAGGATAATTATTATATTATAAAATATAAATCCAATTAACTACTCGGGAGCTCTTCACATGAAATTGAACATTAAAATATAAATTAATGATGGACGCAATTAAAGAAATATAACCAACCTGAATACTCGTATTACGCCAGGCGCATATCATATGAAATTATGAATGGGTTAAAGCATAATATTAGTTTGAGAGCTACGGATATATTGATCCAGATTCCAGATATTTTTCCTCGAATTCCGACAAAATTGGCTGTTCAATTGGTCCCAAATTCCCAATACAGCTAATATGTTATAAAGCTTATTGATTGA
The DNA here is from genome assembly GCA_036507255.1 of Megalothorax incertus. Lineage (NCBI taxonomy): Eukaryota > Metazoa > Arthropoda > Collembola > Neelipleona > Neelidae > Megalothorax > Megalothorax incertus. Next base: position 4,727 of record JAAZTK010000118.1, on the reverse strand, counting down.
AAAAATATCAGGAGAAAGGCCTAAATATCTTTTGAGTGCAATATGCGATGAATATGAAATATGAAGGCAATATATCTATTTTTCTAGGACTGTTTAGTAGATACAATAATCTCATACATATATCTGATATAACTGATATCTGCGTAATCTATACTATATTCCATTGTAAAAACTGTTTATAAACTTTATTCTTATGAAATTTGACAAAGTATAGATCGCTCTGAGCTTGTAAATAATTTAATATTTAAGAAGATTGCAAGAAACTTTACAAATTTTTTGAGGAATTTTTTAAATAATTCAGATTACCTTATTAGAATAATAAATGTTCGATAAATATAATGCCCTAATGGCAATGCTCGCTAAGGTCAATTGTAACAGATTTTTTCCACCCGAAAAAGAAATATCCCAGAACACTTCCGAGTGTAACAGCCAAACAAAGCCAAACATTATAAGTCCTAAATGCAAGATAATTTGTCATATTAATTAAATCGAATGAATAATAAAATTTACTCTTACATAAAGATGAGCATTAGAAGATAAGCGATCACGAACTGGACCATATGAAGAAGGCTCTGAATGACATGAAACCAGCTAAGCATCTTTGTGCTAAAATATTAAAATCGGTAGAGTAATTAAGAATTTTCTACACATAATATCAAATTCTTGCCTATAAGTCCTTATAAGGGAATTTTTTGAACCTCCCTCGGGGGTATCCAAAGGGCTTCGTCCATCCGGATGAGCACATTTACATTGGGTTTGAATATACCTGTTGAAGAGATACTCTCGAAGAAATTTGACCCCTTCATAAAGGAATCCAATGCAAAGGATGATAAAGAAAGAGCCCACAAATCCTCCAGCTCCATCCGTCTCCCAGAATTTGAATAGGATTATCTCTGATGTTCCTCCGTGGAAGTATGCCTATTATTTTTTAATTAATGATTATATTTTCAACTTTTTAGAAATTACTAAATGTCCAGCCGGATGCTCTTCATTATGATCTGGAGGATGGGTTCCGTCATGGTCTGGAGGGTGGGTTCCATGATGGTTTGTATGGTCCATCGTATGATCTCCGTGGTCATGTTCGGTCGTAGTTGACATTGATGACATTTCAAAAAATAGATTATTTCCCCAAAAGAATTTTTAAAGTATTCCAAAATTCAAGGTAAAAAAACCCAAAGCTTTCACCAATAACCAAACATTGATATGTCTGCACCAGGTTGATATTTAATATCAATGAGTAATTAAAATATAATGTCACGGATCCTTTGGGATTGCGATGTCTCATTTTAAATTTCAATATATCTCATAATGAATAATATTAATAATCATTATCTCTTATTATTGAGAACGAGAGATAATTTTTTCCCGATTGAAATGCTCTGGAATCACAAAAGAAATTGTATACATGTATTGTAATTTATGATAGCTATTATGGGGGTTAATTGTATGAGTATCAGGTATGTATCTGTAAAAAGAGGATACTACTAATATATCACGAGTCCAACAGTCGAATTAATGACGATAAAAGATATTTAATCAAAACATTTTTCCCCGAGTAATCTAATAAATTGGACAATTAAAAGGTAATTTACACACAAGTATCGTACTTTAACGCGTAACCAATTTTATATCAGCATTTTTCAGAACAATCTAAAATTCTAAAAAGTTTCAATGAACCCAATTCCATTAATTTATTAATGACCTTTAAATTTTCAACAGCCTAATTAGAATTTATGCTTATTAAGATCCTCGCAGCCTAATTAACATCCCATTTAGTTGTAATCTGACATTTCCCCACGCTATTCTTTTTCTCGCCGCTTTTGCACCGAAAGTTTGCTCCAACCGTTCCAATCCCCATATTCACGTAGCATCCTACGAGATCTTCTCCAAGTCGAGTCTCTCTCAGAGAACAATAAGGGATCGGAGAAATTGAAGGGTCAAAGGTGAGGAAGCGTCCAAGACGGCAGAATCCTTGAGTAAATGTTTTATAGCATGATCCCTCGTGTGTGAACCTGCAGTTAATTAATAAAGTTTAATAATTAGCGAGGGCGGAAATACAGATACACTCCTAACCAAAAATAGGGGTCATTTGGATCAGAATCACCCTCGGCTATGTATTGGTCCAGGCATGGGTTCTTTTGACATTCTGGCTGGTCATCTGGGTTCAGAACGAGCCAATGGTCTTTATCACAAGGTCCCTAATAATATTGTATTATTGCATTGAAGAATTAATTAAGGGCCTTATTAATTATTAATTAAGGCTTAGAAGGTACGATACCTGATGAAATACAGAATAGCATTTCCCTTCAAATTCAATCCTAGGGCGTCTTCGAGCGCAGCTTTCCGGTCCGGGGAAGGAGCCATCATTTTCAGTCCAAACGTCATCGCAGATGCAAAAACCCTCTCCGAGGCGATCAGAATCCTCGACAAAGAGTTCTAGGTCACCGCAAGGTCCTCGGTTTACCATATTGGCCGGATAGCATTCCCCTGTTTGATTGTAATAGAGGAATGTGGTATCCTCAGTTTGCATGCAGGGCCTATTATTCAAAATTAAAATTTTTAATTGATTTATCGAATTATCAATAAGTTTAGACCTACAGGAAAAAGGCTATACAACTATGAATAAGATTTCTAGCAATCTGTAGATCGAAATTTTACCCAGTGGCATTTAAACTTTCCGAGCTTCCCTGACCCAGAGTTGAGTAGAAATATTGAGCAATTAGGGCAAAATATTTAATTGGAAGGATTATGTCAAATAAAATCATTTTGTTAATTTTAAATGCAGTTTAAAAATTAACCCTAAATTCTTTTATCCAATTCACAGTTCATACTACAATTTACAAATGCATTACAATTACAAACATAATAATATTATAATAGCCATACATGCAGCGTCTATTTCATAAGTTTGCAAAAAATATACAGGATTTCAGCTTAAAATGCTTAACATTTTTAACCATGCTTAATGAGCTACTTCCGTTTCCTTTCATAATATAGCGTATATATAAAAAATATTCCCAAATCCTCATTGACCTTCAATTAAATAATAAGCCTAAAATATTGTAGGTTTACTTTTAAAGCGTTAAACTAAACTACTAATACCTAAATGTCTTTAATTAATAATCCTACTTGAATTAACAGCGATTTGCTTTAAAACTCTAATAATCTAATAACTAATTATTATTTATCAATTAACGATGATTAAAAAGGGTACTATTTAATGAACAGTATGTTAAATGAAATGGCACGGCAAACTGGGAAAGCTAATTTTTTGTCATAAAGTTCCTTTATTTTACTTTTTATAAATGGGTGTAATTTTTTAACAGTAACAAAACTTTTAAAACTTTAAGGAACAGTTTCTCCAACTTCTTTAAAAGACAGTTCAAGCAGCAGGGACCTCAACACTCCCTCCGTTAATGTCATCGATGATATCATGAGGATTCTTGCCATCCACTGTGCATCCAACAGACTGAGCTGTCCCTAGAATCTCCCTCACAGTTCCACTAAACTCTTTAGCCATTGACCTCTCCCTCATCGTCCTTGCAATGTTCAACACCTCGTTAAACGTGATATTTCCGTTGTGTTTAACTGTAAAATAATTAATTTATGAATTAAAAGCTTTTAAAAAAAATTGCAAGGGGGTTCTTACCATTCTTGACCTTCTTCCGGTCTCGTGGAGGCTCCTTGAGAGCTTTAATGATCAAAGAGGCGGCGGATGGTACAACCGAGATGGTCGCCTGCCTATTCTGGATGGTGAGCTTGACGGTGACTTTGAGTCCCTTCCAATCTCCGGTGGCTTTTGCAATATCGTCACCCACCTTCTTTGGGGAAAGACCCAGAGGACCGATCTTAGGGGCCAGGGATGATGTCGCACCAACTTCTCCTCCTACACACCTCAGGCATACTAAAAATTAAACAAAAAAAAACATTATTGGAATTTAATTGGGCCGTGACATACGCTCTAAAAATAATTTACATGTGCCTTTTTTAAAAATTATCTTTTAAAATAAAAACTTTACCAACTTTAACCTCGCTTGGATCAAATTTAGGTCCCATTTTTTACGGGGATTCACACGTCGGTGGTGGATGAGCCCTTTCGACACTACCACAGATGGAATTAATTAATTAATTGTTACACCGCGTGTTTCAGAGCCGACAAGTCTTGCAATGGCTACTCGATTTAAAAGTGACGCGGTCACGGTATAGACAATCTGGGGACAATGGGGTGTATTGAGACTGGGGTCATATTATTAGACAAAATTCGAATCGAATCCTGAATTTCTGATTCCCGATTCTCCGGATCCGATATTCGAAATTTAATCAAAATCTTTATTACTTAATTAAATCATGGTACATACAAATCATTTTGATAACATTTTAATTTTAAAAGAACATGTCCTACTGTCTACACACTGGAAATAAAGATAGTAGGATTTTTGACTTTGGAAGCCTCGAAATTCCTCCTGAGGAACTTTCCCACTGCGACCTCGGCGAGGAGAACTCCGACAGCTAATACCACGAACAAAGCAAATAGATAGAATGTTCCTTTGAGGTTGTCCAGTGTCAGAACGATGGCCGAATCTGATTCGGGGGCTTTTTTCACTGCGGATTTTGAGGTCCCAACCGCGAGACGCTCATTTTTAAGGCTTTCAAAGTGGGCTTTCTCCCAATGTGACATTAGGCCCATGTCCAACTCTTGGAGGATGACCCTATTGAAATTACTTCGG
>JAAZTK010000117.1:0-29003 GCA_036507255.1 Megalothorax incertus | reverse complement strand
TTGCCTTTTCTGGAAAGACGGAGTTTGCAATGAAAGTCACAATTTAATTAAAATGGACAAAATTTCTTTCTTCCCCCATTTAAATATCCTTAAGACTCCGCTTGAGACTATTCTAAGAAGTAGGGAAGGAAAAACGCCGAATTAGCGCACATAAGAGAGAAAAAAGAGCCTTTGTTAACAACTTATTTGGGCTCTTGAAAATTAATTGGCAAAAAGTTCATGTAAAATTGTTAATTGGAAGCAATTACCCGAAGAGAATTCAATCTTGAATTTTTTAAATAATTTAGTTTTTTAAATTCGAGTCTGACAAAGAATCAATATACGGATATAGTATTCACATGCAGAATGGGGTTTGTAAAATTGTAAAGTGTAATTATAAAGTTATTTACGAGTAAATCATTTCAATTAATTAATCCTCGAGACTAATCCTTCATCGGTAGCACAAAAACAAATGTGTCAAACTGTCTAATCAATCTAAAGAGCGTTAGTATATGGGTAAATTGCTAAAAGCCCAAGTCCAAAAGTTCAATCGAGAAAGAAATCTCTTCCAACTCTCAACCAAATATGCCGGGCGAACCGGCTTTTTTTCCTGGGAACAAAAACCCGAGTGATTTCAAATAGCTTGAAAGTTTCCCCCCTTCCATGATAATTAAAACTTTTTCAGAGTACTGCAATAAGTATTATTTAGAGCTGACTATCTACTACTAGTACTACTGCGAATTAAAACTTTGCCGATCCAATGCAATATCCATTTCCAATCATTCCCAATGCCGGGGTTGGTTATTGGAAAAGAACGCTTTCAAAAGCACTTCTATTACAGTTAGCAGAGAACCAAAGGAATTGGACCTAATGATTTTTTTTGCAATATCAGGGCTCCCAACCTCGGCCACATACTTGGACGGAATAGTATTCCGCGGAAAGTATTCCAAAAATTTTTTTATTCGCCAGAATTCGCTAAAAGTAATTCAGAGATTATTCAGATAAACCTTTCCGAAGAGAAAGAGATGGGAAATTGGAAATATCATGTCCAATCCGATGAATAATTGTGATTAGAATCTATTTTGGCTTCTGGCTCGGAATTCCGAGTCGAGGATGGGAAATATTCATATGAAAAAAACTTGTAAATATCTCCATTAAATCAATATCAGAGTTATTAGTATAATGAAGAAATGGGGACAATTTTTATAGAATTTTTTTTCTAGTTCATTAATTAAAAGAAATACCCAGAAGCTGAGAGTCCACTCTGAGAGTGGGTGTACTATTTTAAATACGAGGTATGTAGTAGGTACTGGTAGGGTCTATCTTTGGAAATCTAGTATAGCAGAACACTCAGAATTGTTAAATTGTTAAATTGTTTTTTATAAACTTGGCAAAGCCAAGTTTATATTTCAACCACCCAATGGGTTTCTAGCCTAGAACTTCTAGGAATCCGTAGATTAATACTCATGGACATGGATATGATGGGAAAGCCGAGTGAAAGTGGGGTTTTTCAAGCAGGAAGGGCCTGAGGGGGCCTGAGAGATATTATTTCCTCTCAACGCTTTCACTCCCCAACCTCGGAGAGATCGAGTATCTAATTAAGCGGCGTAGATTCGTAGAATTTTAAGGCCAATACATTATATGAGCTCACTGGAGTGGAGATATTGATAAATACTTTATTCCTATTGAATCCAGCAACAAAATACAATGCTGCAAGTTCATACCCAGACAGTAGTAATTGCTATCTGCTCAGTTATTTACAAAGTGAAAGCACCCTCGATTTTTTTGTGTGTAAAAGAAACAAAGTGAAAGCAATATGAGGAGAGTTCGAGAGAGCCACTCGGAATAAAAGAGCCGTAGTCTCGACTTTTCAAGAGTTAGCAAACAGCTTATCATTTCCTCTACTTCAATTTCCAATATGTACTCAATCCCATTTTGGAAAGAAAGAGTGGAGGCCGGCAAAAAAGTAGGTATTCGTATGGGATTAGGAATAGTATAACGTGCAATTTTATATTACAAAGTAGGGAGAGACAAAGAGGATAAAATAATGCAGTAAACCTTATTTGTTTTTCTCTCCTTTCACAATTTTGGTTGGGACTCGTATTCGTAGTATTGTAGAATACAATTGGAAAGAGTTACAAGGGAAAGGCTAGGGCCGAAAAATATATGGGTACATAAATACAAATAGGGAAAGTTTATGACTTTATATTTCCAGTGTGTAAGTACGTGTGTATTGTTGTCATATACGTGAGGAGGGGGAATTTTAAAGGGGAAAGGTTGAAACTGAACTGAAAAGGTATTAACTTAAGTCTTTGATCTCCCGAATAAATTCTTATGCAACTCACAATGCACCATCATCATCAGACTCACTCTGAAACTCTTTTCATCTCCAGCTCCACTCTCAATAATAATAATGTACTACCAAGCAGGCTTATACTACGAATATAAATATATTCCTTTAGTATTTACTCGATTTAAATTGAAACCGCTAGTACACGTCATATCGGTAAAAGCCATAAATGTATACATTTATAAAGAGGAGGATTTCTCCTGGAAAACACCTACGGATGAAATGCCAGGCCATAAAGATTTGAAAACTAATTATATTAAAAAGCGAGTAGGTTTGGCAGATGATCCGAATATTATCATGTAGGTATTTACCTACTAATTAAAAGGGGCTTTGGATAATGAGCGGATAGGTACATAATGTTTTCGGATTTTCAAAATGCGGCCAATTAGACAGGATTAAGTTAACTATCTGCAAAAGAGCATTCAGCCATAATAAAACATGCTTAGAGGATAGGCTCGGAAAGGTTAAAGGAGCCCAATTAGAGTATAAATAATCTCTTGTAATTCCTCAGATTACATTCGAATTTGAGGGCATTTTGATCTTTTATCTTGCTCAAAAACTTTAATACAAGAATAGTATACCTACTAGAAAAGAGTATCTTCTACTGCGTGCTGCCTAATTTAATTATATAGAAAAAACACGATCTCTCTTTAATCATCAAAAAAGTTTAATGAATAACATAAGTGGGTGTGTATTTTGAGAAATTGAGATTAGTATTTTTCAGGTTATGATTCAATGAATAAATAGGTTATCTTAATTCAGATTGAGATTCTCATCTTGCTCTTTTAAGACCTTTTATGCTAACCATTTAATATTAATTTTAGAACTCTCGAGTCGATCTCAATTTCTCAAATTCATATTTATGGATACTTAACCTTAATTAGTAGGTAGTAAGTGTAGTTGTATGGATATTCCTTGATCATTCAAGAATCAAGGATTCAACTTTGAAGATGGAATTCAATATACCCATTTGCAAAATCTCATTAATAGTATTATTCATATACATATAATTAAAGATTGATAATAATAGGTTAATTATTAACCTATTACTACAATACAATTAAATCCCCAAATTTCATATGAATTGGCCCAATGCAAAGTTGAGTTTGGGGTATTCCCTGGTCTTGCAAATATAATACTGATCCTGAGGAATGAGGATGAATCTGATACAGAGATGAATAACTTAATAAGTATGATCATTGCAAATTTGCAATCATGTAATGATTTAATAGGTTTGACTTACCAGGGCCAGGCTTCTGATTGATATTGGTTGATGATAAAGGCCGGTTTAAATATTTTAAAAGACAATGGGAATATCAATAGTCACCAAATTAATATTTTGAATTAATTAAAGGTTATTTAAAATTAAATTGCACATGTACGATATATGAATAATTTTTAAATTACTTTACAGCTAGTTTAAAGCACATTTGACACAGATATGAGTATTTAAAGCTAATTAGTACATTGAATCACAACTGAAAGACGCTTTTAATCCCTCCCAAGGACCAAGATCCAATTAAACTTTTAATTCTTTCAAAAAATTAATTTTAAAAGTTAATCAAATTATCAATTTTGAAACTCTTTAATTCAATAATATAAATAGATATGAGTGTATTCTTTCGATTAAATGTTCAATTATTAATAGTTATTGGAAGACATGACCTCAAAGGTCAAGGGGTCCTTTCACAACACAATTATAGGTCTAAAAATCTAATTAAGATTTTAATTCAATTTATTGCACTTTTTTTTAAATTACAGTGATCCTATATCCTGTGTTAAAAGACAAACTTTGAAATGCTATTTATTCGAAGTCGGTGAATTTGCTCCTTTTATTTTAATTAATTACTACCTAATTAAAATTAAAACTCATCTCCAGAAACATGTCCGAGCTGAGTCCACCGCGAGCCAAGAAGATTAGGGTCGAAAACACCGAAGAAAATGGAGGTGGGGTCGTCAATTCTGACACTGTTGATTCTTCCGGTCTCGTGTCAAAAATTGACCTGAAAAAAAGCGAAGAGATTTTGGGATCCTCTGATGCCAAAGCCAAATCAAGTAAGGATTTTAATTAATTGAAAAAGTTCCTGTAATATTAATATTTGTGATATAATTTACACAGGACTCTGCCCTTATTTGGATACGATTGACCGGTCTGTTCTGGACTTTGATTTTGAGAAATTATGTTCCGTGTCACTCTCCAGAATTAATGTGTATGCTTGCCTCGTTTGTGGCAAGTATTTCCAGGTATTTTTTAATTTAAATTATGCCCAATTTATTTATATATTAATTGATTTTGAAGGGACGAGGACCGGCGACACATGCATATTTGCACAGCGTTGGAGATTTCCATCATGTTTATTTGAATTTACACACACTAAAATTTTATTGCCTTCCTGACAATTACGAGATCATTGGTACAGTTTAATTAAGGAGATATTTTCATGCATTAATTAATTTTTTTGGCTATATTTATAGATTCTTCTTTGGATGATATAAAATATGTTTTAAATCCAACATTTCAAAAAGACTACATTGCGAAATTGGACTCATTTACAAAGGTTTGTGTCACGTTAATTAAGGAATAATAAATTAATAATTTATATCTTATTTGCAGGAATCGCGAGCTATCGATGGAACAATGTATTTGCCAGGAATTCTTGGATTGAACAATATCAAGGCGAATGATTACTGTAATGTCATTTTACAAGCACTCTGCCACGTCAAACCTCTACGGAATTATTTTCTAAGGGAGGAGAATTATGCTAATGTAAAGAGACCTTCTGGAGACAATACGTAATTAAATAATTTAACCAAAACATGGACATTTCCTTAAATTGCAATATTTCATGCTTTTAGATTTCTCCTAGCTCAGAGATTTGGAGAACTAATGAGGAAATTGTGGAATCCACGTAATTTCAAGGCACATGTCTCACCTCATGAAATGCTCCAAGCTGTTGTACTTTGTTCCAAGAAGCAATTTCAAATTACAGAGCAGGGGGATCCTATTATATTCTTGAGTTGGTTCCTCAATGCTCTTCACAAGGCTCTAAATGGATCAAAAAAGCCCAAGAGTTCAATAATTTACAAATCATTTCTTGGAGGAATGAAAATCTACACGAAAAAGATTGAGAATGATGTCACATTAGATCCAGAAACTTGTGAGGAGACAACATTCCTCTATTTGACTTGCGATTTGCCTCCAACACCCCTTTTCAAGAATGAAATGATGGAAAATATCATCCCTCAGGTAAGAATTTAATTCGCAATACAGTTTTTCTACATTTAAAGATGTTTTTTAGGTTAATCTGTATACACTCTTATCAAAATTCAATGGAGTGACTGAAAAGGAATATAATACATACAAGGAGAACTTACTCAAAAGATTCCAAGTGACTTCTCTACCTCCATATCTTATCCTATACATTCGGCGTTTCACAAAGAATACATTCTTTGTTGAAAAGAATCCTACAATTGTCAATTTTCCTGTACTTTCAGTTGATTTTGGGGAAGCTTTTGGACTTGGTAAGTTTTATAAATATAATTCTAACTTGAAATAAAATCTAATGTGTTTTTAATTTTTTTTTTCAGGTTCGATCATGTATGATTTGATTGCAAATATTGTACACGAAGGTCATAATCAAATTGGATCATGGCGTATGCACTTGCATCATGCTTCAAATAATACTTGGTACGAACTGCAAGATCTGCATTCAAAAGAAATCCTTCCTCAAATGCTCACCCTATCCGAGCCTTATATTCAAATATACAAAAGGCAAACTCCTTCCAATTCAGGCCCTTAAAATTAAATATTTTTTAAGGTAAATATTTTTAAAATATGAGTTCTTTTTAAATTGTAGAATCGTTGTAATTATTGTAATCTCTTTATTGTACTTTTCTTCAGAATTCAGTGTACATGTATAAAATAAAGATGATTTTTAAATCTTTGACTAAAAACTACTTTTTACCATCTACAACTATGCAGTAACCTTTTCTTTTTCTTTAAGCACTTGCTGTGTCTTCTTATGTCTCTTTGATTTTAAATGCATATCCCATTGATTATTACCCACAAAACTCCTTCCACAAACGTTACAAGTTCGTATAATCAGGTCATCCATTGATTCATGGCAAGGTACTAATCTATCCTTTACAATCCCCTCATTCTTCCCAAGGATGTGTGCCTCAAGGATTTCACTTGCAATTTCTGTTACATTCCGAGCCCAGTCTGACTCCAGCGTAGATTCCCCATCAAGCCAATAAACAGGAGGTACTTGCCTTCGATTCGACATTAGGAACCTTTGTTTAATCCATCGGACTTGCTTCTTTGCATATTGATAAGTTATTAATTTAAGTTGATCTATTCCTTCGTTAAAAAGAGATTCTCCTCTTTTTGTGATTTTTTCTTGAGGTGGGAGTAGGAGGTAAGATTTGAATTCTTTAAGCCCGATTGATTGCAAAACTCCTTTTGTAAAATCTAGTTCTCCACTATAAGGATCTTTTAACTTATTGTAATCATACGCATCAATCTCAGCCCTCAGCCCATGGCTTACCATCTGATCAACACGAGCTTCTACCCGCTTTTTCAGAACATCTTTCGGTACTTGAATCCAAAAGCAAATGGAATTTGGATAACGAAGGGGCCCGCCTAGAGCTCCATAATTGGTTTCTGTTGTAGGATTAGAAGATTTGAGATCAGGATCTTGGAGCTGATTGGATATAAGCTCACTATGTTTGACCCCTGTTTGAAAGTAAACTTGAAGAGATCGAAGGATTTTTCTTTTGTCATTTGGGTGCAATCTATCTGCTCTTTCAATATCAATTTCTATTAGAGCATCGTAGAGTTCTTTGCTACTCCATTTGGTCACTTGATGATCCTCATAATTTCCATTGCATGTCGCCAAAAAGTTTAGGATTTCATTATCACCTTTATATCTTGAGGATTCGGTTGAGAGCTTTCGCTTGACTGCACCCTCTGACTTGGTGACACTATTTGAGATCAGAACCCTCCAAAGTAGACTTTCAATATAATAATTTGTGCCTCCAACAAGGAATGGAGATCTTCCAGTCTCAAGAACGCTGTTGACGATGGGGATGGCCCGATTACGGAACCCTACCACGTCAAATTTAACTTCCGGTTCTATAATTGACATTAGATGGTGGGGGATCAGTTGCATTTCCTCTGAGGTGACTTTGTTGGTAAGAATATCGAATCCTTTATAAACCTAAAGGATAAAAGCAAATGGATTTATATTTTGATGATAATTTAATCTTGTTATAATTTATAATTAGAAGTAAGAAGTAAGATATCATTTAAAATGACTGTGCATGTAAATTCACCTGCATAGAATCTGTTGAAATTATCTCTCCTTTGAATCTTTTTGCTAAATCAATTGCAAGTTTAGACTTTCCAGTACCTAAATTAATTAGTCAATTAATTTTAGCCCTATAATTAAAAATAGTTAATAAAGTAAATTTACCGGTGGCCCCCAATATCACAACAACGGGAAATCGGCTCAAAATTGACATATCTTCGGTATTTTTATCAGACATTATATTTACAAGATTTTAAACTTTTAATGGTTATCCAACATAATATACTCAATTATAGAGCTATCGACCATGTTTTGACATGGTCAAAGACTCAAAATGCGAAAAACAATTAAAAAAGAAAGAATTAAAAAATTAAAAACTTTTTGGCCCAAATTCTGAATTCAAATAAGGCCGTACAGAAATTGCATTATTTAGCGTTGAATAGTAGCAAAACGTTTATAAAACGTTTTCCAGATGCAATGCAATTATGCAATCGATCTAAAGTTCTAAACATTAAAATTAAACTATTTGGGGTAGATTTAATAATTTAATCTCATTTGTATTAAATTTGCTTGATGGCAATCTAAATAACAATGGGGTTAAACAATCCCTTACAAACAAACAATCGAGGATATTCAGGTCCTCAGTATCAGAAATAGAGATCTCAGATTTCAGTCCTCGATTCAAAGATCAAAATTATGTAATTTTAGGTGCATTTTGAATTTTGATAAACAAATTCATTTGCTATGTTCATAAAGTTGTAATTAAAAAGCTCTCGCTGGGTAATATTAGTATTTGAATTAAAATATTGGTAATATAGGCGATATAAAAATTTAACTTTTTAACCCTCACGATCCTCATAAACTTAAACTTTAAAGTTTCAAATTAATTAAAACCCAAGAAGTAACGTCCTAGTTCAGCCATAATTCAAGATCTGATCCGGATTTGAGAATCATTTAGAGATAAGATTAAAGAGATGTAATGTACAAATTAGCTAACAAACTGTATTTAATCCAAGTGAAACTGAGGTGGAAATCAGGCTCGACCGAAGAAAGTGCCGGAGCATGAACAACGGTTCACAATGCTTTTAATCTTTGCAGTTATGTAATTCAACAATAAGATATATGTTTGATTGGGATTGACCCCAAAATGCTCAAATGCACTTTCATCCTTGAGATATGGATGTTTTAAACTGTATAACATCAATATGTACTCTAAATACAATGTACTGATATATCCGCCATACTCCTACTCCTATTAAAAAATACACCGTAGTCCGTACCAATCTCATAGTATAAATTAAATAATTAATGCGTTCCTCAGGTCAAGCCATATGAACATAATACACACTCTGATCTTTGATTAATTCAACTTTATATAAAGGTAGAGTGCGGAGGATTCAGTTCTTCATTCGGCTTTATGTCAAAGACACCGGAGGAACGCAAAAAAGGATCCGTGGAGTGGTCAAGTTATTTTTCCTACGCCAAAATGAGAGGAATTCTTTCTGTGGCCCTCCTCGGATCTATGATCTTTGCTGTTGTATTCGCTACCACCAATGGTACTTCCGGTTCAGGGACTTTTTCCTCCGAGGCTTCCAAAATGGAGCCCAAAATGGATGGAGAGAATATTAAGCGAGAGCCGAGGGTGACTGGATTTCCAGAGGACATTGTGGAAGAAACAATTCAATCCCCCATAGCTACATTGGAGAGAAGTGACATTGTGCCACAAGAGGAGGAGGAGCAGGCGAAGGAAGTCCAAGAAGAAGCTTCAGTGAACAATTTTCCCGATTTTGTGGATAGGAGTGACAATACTACCGATATCCTTGCCGCTGGTACGGCCTTTTCTCAAAAGTTTCTTCTTGACCACGGATTACGTAAGCAAATAAAATAGTTTTTGATAATACTTATCTCTAAATTACCTCCAATTCCTGTAAATGATAGATCAACCTTCTACAAAATATGGAGAATATGGGCCAGCAAAACCCTTTGAAAACCCTTTTGCACATCTTCATCAAAAGAAAGAATCTCTCCATTCCTTCCACCAAAATCCCTACGATCATTTGAAGATTCATGCAATCCCTCAAGATTATGGAAAGGTTGAAAAACCTCATCCTCATTTGCATCTTTTTCATCATAAGGTTACAAGTCCTTAAAATATGCAAAAATTCAAATGAACATTACATTTTTTTTCAAAATTTAGGAGTATGCGGCTGATCCTAAATTGGAACTTGAGCACGCCAAGTTGGGACTTCATGAAGCGAAGCAAGGGCTCCATCACGAGAAGTTGGGCGTTTTGCGGGGAATACAAGGACATATTGTAATTACTAGATTTATAAATTATATTATCTCGGATTATTTTAACTTGCAGAATTCATTTATATAGGAACATTTCAAGCCCTATCATTATGACCCACATAAAATACCTGAGTGCATACACAAGGATCCCCACCTAAACTTTTGCTTGGAGGATTACGATTACCCCAAGTAAAAATTCTACAATTTAAGGCGGATTTAACATTTTTCCAATTAATATAGGGAGACAATTTCCCATGCTATCAAAAAAGCTGGTCATTTGGCCCATACCCTCTTCTCTGATGTGGTGGATCAATCTGCGGATAATCTTGTGGACGGGCTGAGCAAATATGAGGAGGAAAAATATACTTATAAACATTATTTTGGCGATAAAGGGGAAAGTGACAAGTACAAGCCACCCTATAGGTACTATAAACCTTGTTTAAAATTGAATCTTTTGTAATCTGACCATCCTTGTGGCTGTTTTCAATGTTCATATAGCGGATATTCATACAGCCCCGATTATTTTAAGCATGGAGGTTACGTTTGTCCGTCGAATATCTATTATGCCAAACCTAAAAGAGCCCAGAATTCTTATGGGAAATGGAAAATTATTGTGAATATGGATTATGAACATGTTGGATATGGCAAGGGTCATGATCTGCACAAGTTGTTGGGTCATCTCATCGGTCATTACCCAAAGGAGAAACAATTTACACAAACTCTCAGATTGGAAAAGTGCATGTAAGATTTATATTTAAATTTTAAACTCAAATTCATTAAAATTCATTCACAAATTATTCCTCTTAAGATATCCGACTGCTCCCTGCTCTTATATTGACCCTAATATCCACTCAAGCTGCCTCCAAAAACATAATTTTGTTCGATTAGTCGCTTGGACAGCAGAAAAAGGGTTACACATTGACACCTTCAAACTCCCGATCGCTTGCTCTTGTCACATTAAAGAGGTTAAGCATGTATTTACAGCTCACCATCAAAGTCCACTTCATGGGATTCACGAACTTCATCATAAACCTCAATCTCATTCTTATATTCATGGACCGATTCATCATAAGAAATAAACTATCGTAATCATACGCTATGAATAAGCCCGTAGGAAGTCTTAAGTTGATAAATACAATCCCATAGTCTTTAGATATCTAATTGATATGAATAGTCAATAGGTGCACTAATTCTACGTATTGTATTATCGTAATACTAATTACTTATACTAGTCAACACATCAATAGCTAGTGTATATTTATATTGGAAGATTGTGAATTGTTAAATTCAGCAAATGTTTATTGCAACGGAAGGATTTTGTAATTCATTTCAAAGAGTATAATATATTTACAAATTAAAAGTATTGCTTCAGGTTGCAAGTTATAATTAGCTGAAATACGAATTCAATCAGAATTGAGAAACAAAATTAATAATATAAAAAACAGATTTAAATTGAACCTTAATAAACATTTAAGAGCACATTAAAATAAGACTTGAATAATTCTTCTGCATGCAGTGTATATTTTCTGTAGTTAATTGTAAGTATACATTCAAGAATTGTACGTTAAAAGGCGATGTAACCACTTAACAATCCCCATTTAATCAAAGCTATTTTCCCCAGGGTTTAAAAACGCATTCATCAGCATGGGCATAAAGCTATTGCCACCTGATTGATCTCTCCTGTCTTGAAAATTGAATAACGATTTGCCTGCTTTTATTACCAACTTTCTCAACTGTATATCTCTATCAAAACTTGGCGAATAAATCTCCTTTATGGTCAAGAATGCTTTGGGATTCTTCCTGGAAATGATAAAATTATTTTTTAGGTTTAAATTAAGATCCAGAAATTATCTAAATGCTATTTTCATTATATGCATACTCACGTTTTGGCTGACTCTACAAGAAATCGAGTTCCGTTCATGAGAGGCGTGAGTTCTGTAATTTCAAGCTTTACTAAACCTTTATAGCATTTGTCGGCCAATTCAACTTTCCTTGAGCAAAGCAGTCTAACAATGTATGAAGAGATAACGAGGTCTATTTCTTGTGGCCTTAACCGATTCTCTTGAATAACGTGAAGTATCAATTTGATTGCATCCTCTGGATCCTAGTTTATTATAAAAATTTAAGATTTGGCGTATGTTTATGGATATGTTAGATTAGCTAAGGGAAAATAATTGCTTAAACAAATACCGTAACACGGATGATGTTCTTCCATGCATCATGATAATTCTTTTCTATATAAATAAATTGAGGATAAGTAAATTTTAAATAAAATGTTTATAATATTAATTTACCAGTAATCAATTTCATTGCTAACGACGAGTAAAATGGTCCAGTCAATGGAGAACTTCCACCCCATTCTAAAATTGAATGGACAAACTTTTGTCTTTCTGGGCAAATAGGAATCTTTTCTAAAATCCTTGATAAAAAGAATATTTATTTTTTTAATTACGATATGAAGTCGAATATATTATTAGTGTAAAAACTACCTAATAGCGAAATTAATTCGAGGCACACTTATTGGAATATTAGCCGTTGAATAGAGATTGGAGAGAAGGATGGCTAGATCTGCTCCACTTTCGATCTATAAGAAATGCAATTAAACTCTTTAGTATAGGAACATAATGTCATGATTTATTATCATATGATTTCTCACCTGATTATTCTCCAAAAATAAAATAGAGTAATTCTGAAGGTATTCCTCAAGTTCTTCATATTTCTGAAGGCTCATATACCTGTGAATTATAATAGTTAATTGATTCATTAAAGATTTTTGATTTAAAATCTATAAAAATAAAAATTTTAAAAATATACCGGAAATATATCGTTTTCAGCAGCTGATCTATAAATACCAAATAAATAGGCAAATTAAAATCTTGTAGTGGACTTGTATATTAAATTATTAATTAAGGCAATTGGAAATTTTTAATTGATTCAATTAGGTCAATTAAACGGACCGGATGTGTCAATGTTTTTAAAAATAAGATTCTAGACTACAAATTAAAAACTTACGAGCTTCATAAAACTTGTTGGCTTCAATAGCGGTGGTCAACTTGACGAGTAGTCTGGATGCACCTCCTCTTCCAGTTGAAGAATGGTTTACAAATTCGTTTGACATCCTAATTATTAATTAATTTAATTAAAAACCAACTTTCCAAATTTGAACCTGGCCTCGGGACAAATCTACTTTGAGTTGTAAATCGCGCTTTACCAAATAGCAGGATATGTACTATAAAAGTCTCGCCCTTTCTGCAAATCCTTTTCTGAAATTATTATACTGTTTTGAAATTTTGAAAAAAAGACCCGGTTATAATTTGTTTGTCAACTTTTTGGTTCTTAAAGTCTCCAGGCTGTCCTCCGGATTGACATGGACATTCACCAGAGTTAATTACGTAAGAAATATACCTCATTTTTATTGAAATTGTTGACATTCGATCCTCTATAAATGTGGCATATAGTTGAATACGAGTACTATAATACGGATATTCGTAATTCGTAGAATCGTATTCGTTTCGTTTTAGAAATTCATGCCAAAATTGCAATTTTAAAAATTAAACATTTAAGATTTTTATCATAAACACCTGCCAACTCAATTAATCAACTCTTTTCCTATATTTCAGAATGAATAAAAGCGAGCCCCCTGTTGCTATTGTCATCGACCCCTCTGAAATGTCAAAAGTTGACGAAGAATCTGGACAAAACCCCTTCTTGTGGGAACGTTGAGGATGAGGGTTTATTAAGAACTCCTCAGCATCATGGACAGCCTTATGAGAATGAACTCCATTCAATTTCAATGACACTTTCAGAAGAAGGAAATGACCATCAACACCAAGAAGAGGAGATTGTTCATGAGGAGGCTGTAATCTTACCACAGGAGGAGGAGGAACCCGTCGAGCCCATCTAATACTTTCTCTGCTGCAGTTTTTCATGATCATTTAATGATGGCAAAAGCTCCTACCTCTGAACAGCGGCAACGGCGTCGAACATCGAGCAAAAACAATAGTCAAAGCGAGGAAGTCTCAAAATCTGTTCCAAATTACCTATTGTCCATCGATGGGAAGTTGTATCAATTATCTGGAAATCAGCTTATTCAGGTTGCAGAGGACTCGAGACAAATTCAGCAGGGCTCATTTGTTCAAGGTATTAATGATGATGAACAGCAGCAGCAAAATATTGAGTCAATCTCCGACCAAAACAATCAATCAAATAACATTGCTGCTATGATTAGTCAATTACCTATGCAATTTACCGATCAGACTGAACAACAAATGGAGACTTTCTCTTATACCATTTCAACGGATGTTGAACAACCAAGTGCAAATGCTACAGCCTCTAATAATCCACCTTTATCTTCGTACAGTCTCAAGCTTCCGAAATATATCTTCCCAACCCCTTTATGCCGTGTCTGCCTACTCCCAAAGTCAAATACTAGGTAGGGTATACATAAGAGAAGAAGTTTTAATGTTTGCTAATGAAATTAATCTTTCCAGCCCGATTTTCGAGAACGTCTCAATTGCAGCAAATGGTTGTATAGTCAATAGTCGTGGACCAAATTCTAAAAATCCGTTTAGGATCATTTCTGCTTTGAAGGAACTTTTAAATCTAAAGGTTTGTGGAATGGTCTGTTTTTATACTTTATTCATTAAAAATCATATTGTTTGAAAATAGCTCGAGTATGGAGATGGGCTTGGAGATCAAATATGCAACGAATGTCTTGATGAAGTGATGGGCTTCTCTCTATTCCGAAAACGGATTGCAATTGGCCAGGGAAAGCTTGAAGATATTGTCAAAACGGTGAGCTAAAAGTGTTTGCCATTTGAATATGAGTACAAGTTTCAACTCTATATAAATTTTCCAGGTTGAAGGCACAAATAAGTAAGTAATAATTAATAAGCCATTTTATACGGAAGTAAGTAATAAATTATTCCCTATACAAAGCCCTACTATCATGCCTGCTATGGGAGAAACGGATATATTGAAGACTGATGTCTATAAGAATGCTGAGGCTGTGGTAAATGCCCAATCTCTGCTGAAATCCTCAAATTATTCACATCTCGTCTCTCGCAATCTTTCAGATAGGGTAAGTTATACTACTATTATATGAATAGAACGTTTAATATCTGATTTCAATTTGAATTCATACACATATTCCTTTTAATAGATCTGGGATCTCATATTCACGTCCATCCCAACAACAGTTAGTCCCAATTCTCCAAAGCTAAAGAGCCTGGAAAAATACATTATTGACTTCCCCTATGTTTCTGGATTCTTTTGCATTGATTGCAAAATAATGATTCACGGTAAGCATCTCTTTTAATACAATATTCTTCATTTATTAACATTTTCTTGGTTCTTTTTAAAACAGGTACAAGGCAAACTTATTTTGAGCATTGTATGGTGTGCCATGAAGTAAAATCTGAAGAGGAAATGCGATATTCCTGTGACATTTGCTCAGTCTCTCTCCCTTTGAATGATGCTACTGGTCTTTCCAAAGGCTACTGTGAGCACTGGCTCCAGCATTTTTACTTTTTTGAGTGGGTTTTGCACATTAACTATGAAATTTTTCAAATTACTTATTTTTAAATCGTTTTTACAATTGCTCCCCATTAGATGTGATGTATGTAAAAAGAGAATGATCAGTTTGAAGGGGCTTGAAGCACACAAGCGTAATACTCATGTCCGAACCAATGATAAAAAATTTGTTTGCGAAATATGTTCGAAACGGTTTGGGAAAAAGAGCCATTGTGATGCTCATAAGAAAACTCATATGGAACCCGAAGAAAGGAAAAAATATCTGGTTGATTGCAAGATTTGTGATAAATCGTAAGTCTCTTCACTGTGAAATTACTGCCGATTTTACATGAATTCATTTTAAATATATTATTTAGGATGACGAGCTCAAGCTTAATAATCCACATGAATTCTGTTCATAACACAGCAAGAAAATATTCATGCGATATGTGTTCAAAGAATTTCAAAAGGTTAGACATTATTTTGTAAGGAAATTGAGGTTTTTCTAATTCTAATTCTAATTCTACTGATATAAATTCTAGGAAAGAACTACTGATCCTTCACCGAGATGTTTCCCATTTCAATATCAAGCGATTCGAGTGCTCTTTTTGCGGGGAATTCTTCAAATCTCATTCCACGAGAAAGCAACATGAAAAGAGACACGGGGAGAAAGACTTTAAATGCGACGAGTGTGACAAAAGGTAATCTGTTTTATAAGGTCAATCAATCAAAACTTATTTGTTTTTCTCTTTTAAGATTTTACACGAGCCATGCGTTGAAAAATCATCAATTAAAGCATCAAGTATTGGGAGAGAATGTCTCATGTGATATATGCAAAAAGACTTTTAAAAGGTTAGTTACATTATTTTGTAAAAATTGAGTCGACATTCTTTTATGAATTCAAAAATTCAGGAGGTCATATCTGTCTGAGCATAAAAAAATGCATACTGGTGATTCACACGAGTGTCATTTGTGTGGCAAAGTCATCAAAATGAAGTCAAACTTTTATAAGCATTTAAAAATTCACAAACGCCGGAATGAATTGGCCGCTTCTACTTCAAATACAACGCCTCTTCTTCAAAATGGGACTTCAATCTCTGTTGATGGGCAAACCCTCGAAGTGATCTTTGACAATAGTATTCAAGAAATGGATTAAGCTTTCAGAGGTCGAAGGGAATCCAGGATAATTAGGTATTCTTAATATATTCTGTTGATCATTTGTTTTCATTAATTTCAAACCTAACTTTTATTATACAATATTTAAAATTTTGAATTGTTCCTACATACAGAGTTTAAATTATCACATTATCGTTATATGATTCGTATCTATTTCATTTGACGTACAACTAGAATTCTTATCATAATAATTTATTATTTCTCTAGTTCAATGAAAAGTAATTTCTCAATTCAACCTTATAATTATCGTACTACATGTTTTGATGTACATTGCATTGATTTTTTTTAATCTTTCTTGAAATAAAATACACTTTTATTCGTAAATATAGGTTTACTATTGATATAGGTATTAATTAATACTTAGGATTAGAAGTGATCTTGTCAAGTATTATTTAAATTCCCAATCTTTCCCCAATCCCATCCTATATTATAGGTACAATACTATTGTAGTACGTATTAATCCAAAATACAATACATAACTATTGTAGTATTTTACTCAATTCCTGTTTGGCCTTGTAGATTTTAACTTTTAAGAACTTTCATATTCCAAAAATTCAAGGGGTCCAGCCTTTTATAACCATCCCACTCTCTTTTACAACTCATAGGACATATAGACATAGAGAATCGTCCACAGTCACACAATATTTCTAAAGTCCTTTGAGTTTGAGATCTAGTTTAGGTTAATTGTTCTGCGAAGGCAATACCATGTTGTAGATGGACTAATTATACATATTTGATATTACACTCATACCTTATAAAGTTATCATATTCTACTTAATTAATGTAATTCATTAATCAAATATACCTTTTCTTAGGATTAGTCTAATTAAATACACCTATTGATATAGCTTATCTAGCTTTTGATATATACATATATCATTAGCAGAGGCGTAGACTTGCTCCCTCAAGGACAAGTCTCTCGCAAACCTGCACTGTACGATAAACATTGATTTAATTGGAATAAATACCATATATTAAATACATTGCAATATTCGGAAGTGTGTGTGCCTGAGGAGTAATCATTATAGTATAACGTAAGCGTAGTTAACTTATTATACTACACCATTATCAGTAGATCAGTACACGTATCAGTTGTACAATACCAGACTTTCGACTTCGTAGCGTCCAAGGTATAATATTGTATTACCTTTACTAGTAGGACTAGGTATATTATTTGGATTTATTTTAAAATTCTTATTTTTTAATTTAGGGTAGTAAATGTAATTCAAAAGTCCATTTTTCATTGCATTGAAGAGGAGGAATCGCGGAGGAATCGAACGCGTCGAAGAACGGTTAGAACGGTCATTCAAAATCAGAATTTTATGTGAAGCTGAATCAAGCCATTTGAGAGGTGGGAAATTATTTTAAATTCATAACAAAACATTGCATTGCATTTATTGCAAATTTTCATTTCTGACTGCATTGCATAATAATAATTGACTGCACCTTATTCTAGTTCATAATTAAATTGACAACTACGTGGTCCTACCCGCTTCAAGGTAATATTGTATAAATGGGATATTGAGATGCACCTGATTCTGTGAATCTGCAAGTTTACGTACGTACAATACATACTATTGTATATTTGTAGTTTGCTAATTGCACATGTTATTTTATTTTGTTTAGGATTCCTGACATTTTTTTTAATTTGACAAGATTGAGAATGCCTAGACGAAATAATCCACCAGGCCCACAAATTGAAGAGGACGGATCTGATTTATGGAATGACAAAGAATATCAGGCCTTTACTCCAAAGTTCCTCGCGAAGGTCCCTCATCTAAGGGGTTTCAAAGAATATGGATCTGTGGCACAAACCTTTGCTTCTCGTGAATTGGGGTTCTTTGTGTTCAATAATGATAATGACATGTAATATCTTTAATTTTTAATTGAATTCAATATGAAAACTCTTTTATTTCTTTTTTATAGAGCCGAAAGAGCCATGCTCAAACAGTTAATGCTTGGAAGGAGAGGGAAAAAGGTCACATCCAGATCTGATAATCAAGAACTAGCGGAAACCGACTTTGAAAACTATTTGAAATCAACCTCAGCAAACAAACTGGTAAATTGTTCATTTTGAAAGTTTAATTATCGTATTTAACTTGTCAGCTCCATTTATTCAATTTTTAGGAGATTATCGGGAACAAATTCTTCGTAAAAGTCAACAACTTTTATGAATGTTTGGTACCAAGCCAAAATTCGGGCATTATTAAAAGGGAGAAAGGGAAGGATGCTCCTTTAGAGAAGCTGGTAAGTATAGCAAATAGCAAAGGAATATTATGGATAAGTATTCACTCCACTAACTTCAATATATGTACTTTCTATCTGTAGTATTCCATCCCTGGCAAATTATTCCCTAAGCATTTTGGTGATTTCGACTATAGTGAAGTTCAGGGGATCTCTCTCGACTTTAAGCACAAGTTAAATCGATCTTCAATCTATCTCCTGAACAAGGAGGGGAATAGGCTCACGCAATTTGACTGTGAACAAAGACTGGATATGCGACATTATCTTCTCCATCCCAATGTCTTTTTTGGGGAAATAGAGCTTTGTGATAATGTAATAATTTTGGAGGCAGTCAGAGGAAGGATCTCCAAACGGGATGTCTTTACACATTATATTATTTTGGACTATCCCAATATTAAGTGCCTCTATCACATTCAGGTACCGATATATTGTATATTTTATCATATCGCACTACTTACGAGTTACGACTTACGAATAGCCTATTCTATGTAGTAGATAAACTGTTCAATTTTTAAACAGATCATGAAGACTGTCGTTAATCTAAAGAAACCTACTATTGGAGAATGTTTCTTTTATCTTACACAAGGAAATTCTGTGGAAGTCTATGATTTCAAAAAGATGATCTCAGAGGTAGGTATTCTGTAATTGAACTTTACTTTAAGTTTTTAAGGGTTTTGCTTTCTAAATTGGTTATTAAAAAAATTTATAAAAAGTTTAAAACTTTAATAACTACCTATTTAATTTCATAGGCCGAGAAATTGGACATAGACAAAGATTGCCCAAAGGACAGTGAATACATTTGTCCAATTAATTCTCCGAATCTCAAAATCTCCAGAGCTTCTATTCAAAGTGGTGGCACATCAAGGAATAATGGATATTGTGGACTACACTCCCCCTTTCTTTACGAGGCAGACTTCAAAGGGCGTTTTTCGTGTAAGAATATCCTATGTACAACTATACATATTGAATTCTAACGATATGTTTTTTAATATGGTAGGTTACTGAAGTAAAGCCAAATGGATTGGATCTCAAGATTGAGGGAACCCAGATCTCAGATCTGGAATTAACAAACTCAAATCCTCTTTCCGAAGATTTCCTTGCATCCATTACTGATAAAAATCAGTTGATTTTTATTGGAGATGATTCATTCTCGTAATTTACAAATTGAATACTAATATTTGTATATTATAATTCTATTTCTAAATTGATGAGTAAAATTTTTATTTTTTAGAATTTTTGAAGTTGATTTTCATTCGAAGCCTGAGCCCTTCATCCGAGAAATTGTGAGGAAAGTGTATTGCCCTCAAAAGATAGACATTGGAACTCCGATTAATGGTGTTCGGCGAACTTCTCGGAGTGTCAAGCGGATTAATTATGGATCCAATGAGATTGAGCAAACCTACAAATATTGCTACAATACCCTCCTAGATCAAACTGCCATATGTCATATTGTGACCAAGGATGGTTATCTTCACATGCAGATCTATATTTACGAGAATAACCCCTGGCATCTTTTCACAAAGATCCAATTGAATCCGATTAAGAATATATATAATAATATGGACAATACGAAATTGTCATCAGATCTCACTTTTGCAAATACTTTCATTGCGATTAAGAGAAAGGCGGATGAAAGCTATGAGCTCTTTGTAATCCCTCTCTTAATTGAGAGCAGACTGGACTAATATAGATTTATTTAGTACTATTTAGTACATGTGTTCAGTGTGGTGAGAGGGAGAGAGATATCTTAAATAGTTATTAATATGTATTGTAATAACTATAATGTAATAAATATAATAACTTATATAATAATACCTTCTTTTTCTAAAATTTCAATCAATTACATACTATATTTTAATTTTATACAATTTATAGCAAGTTAACACTTTTGGATTAATATGAGATGGATTTTATTAGCTTTTGAACTATTTTACAATAATACTTCAACACATTTCCCTTGTTATAATAGCCATGTAGTAGTATATTAGTATTGTACAATACTACAGTCTACAATACTTTATATTTCTAATAGTAATACTTATCCTTAGTATACTGTTTTGTTTTTATACCTCTATATTTATTTGTTTTCTTAAATTGAATTTACGACGTGTATTTGAATTTACACTCAATATTTTACAATTTACAATATTAAAAACATTTGTTATACCTATTTATGTATATTCTTATTAATCTAGATAGTAGAATCTTTATTTTCTTTGATATCGATTAAATGAGCTTCAACAAGCTTTCTTTCCATCTCTCTGAGTCGCTTCTTTTCCAGTAATTCATCCTTATCATTTGATTTCCAGTCAAATATCCCGTAGAATATTAGATAAGAAATTAATAGTAGTCCCAGAATAGCCAGTAGTAAAGCCAAATAGATGTACCAAGCTATTGAAAGGCGTGCGAGGACCCCAGTGACCCGGAAAAGAAAGTAAGCATCAAGACGGTGGCAGAAAGTAAACCTATTCGAATCCATATTGATTACAACGGCCCTTAAGATGTGAATTCGATCCTTCTCTCTAGAGAATTTCAGTGCATTCATGTTGGTTTGATTGAATATGCGATATTTAATTTCCATCAGTTCTTCCCTCGGAGTAGATTCAGTTCCCTATATGAAAATATCCGTTAATTAAAACGACTAGTATATTAATTAGAATTTCCATTTAATTCAACTGAACCTGGAAGCAATCTTTGTATAAATCATAAAGGTTGGCATCAATCGTATTAGATTTATTATCCGAATTGTCCTCGTGAATCCTCTTCATTAGATTTTCATACCAATTACTCCTAAATGAATTAATCTTGTTCAGTAATAATTATGAAATCCTGTACGATACATCAAAATACATCTTTATTCTTTACTCTTTGGAAATGCATCCGGCGTCTGCATATGTCGTGTTTGTATCAATATTCTCTCCGAGGACATCGTAAATTAATACATTTCCAGTCACATTCCTCGCTCCAAGTTTAGGAATGATTTGATCAAAAAATGGAATGATTTCATCTCGATGATTAACAGAAAACACATTGTCTTTCACCTTATCTGCAAATGGAATCTAGAATGAAAAATGCTTTAACTAAAGAATAAGCATTTGATATTATGTATTAGATAGTAACGTATTACCTTGCAAAAATCTGCACTAACTTCAGAGCAACCAAATCGCTTCCTTTGACGGTAACTGACCTTATCCCGGGGAAAGTAGAATACATTCCCATCAATTGAAATATCATATTTCGGATTGGCGCTTTCAATGGGGATAATCTTTTCCCGAGAAATTGTAGATACATTTTTCCTGATGATCCATTTCAATACTGAAGGGTGACATCCGTAGGGTATATTAATTTGATTATTCTGGAGAACATATTAATACAATTATTGATTAAGCAAACTTTGTTGAATTCTTCCAAACCTTTTTAAATCCATCTTCCAAACAATGCTCATTGAAATGAGAGGGTGAGATTTTAATTGAAAAGTTTCTTGCTTTATCCAGATTATCAATCGAATCGCTTGATGAATTTTGCCTCATGTTATTTAGCATCTGTTTAATTTTGATTACCAATTAGTATCCGTATTCCATTTGTCAATTAATCTCAAATTCTTACAGAATCAGACAAAAGGATTTTGACTTGAATGACTTTCCTCAGCAGAATTTGGTCCATCCCCTTTTCTTTGAATGACTTGATCTATGAGAATAACCCAATTAGGCTCATCCTTTGAAAATTTCAATGTCAAACACCTATATAAAATTAAATACCTATTATATAAAATTGAATCTAATTCCAGTATACCATTACCTTTAGAGAAACCCCGTCAGAAGCTTCATATTCAATGCGTAGATCCGCTCCAAAAGGAGGCTGCTCTCCCCAATAGGAAATCTCTGCAATTATTTTTGCTTTATTGCCTGAAATGAATGAAATATCAAATTCAAATTCTATTATTTCTATCTAGTTGAAATTTTAATTAGCATCTTACCAACTTCTTCATGCTCGAAATCTTTATGAGTTATCTTGAAGTAAGGGAAGGGACAGATTTCTTCCGTGTTGTTAATCGAAGGTACCAGTCCGATATCTCCATTTGAAAGGCTCAAAATCCGTAAGAATGATAGGAGGAGAATGGTGTAATTTGACAAATGAAGCATTTTTAAAATTTCAGAAAGATTTAAAACTTTTAAATCTTCAAAACCCAAGCTCAACTCGAAATACTGATAGACCGTTCCTATTTGATTTTGGAATATAATAGCAGGCTATTGGCTGGTAGATCAGAATAGGAGTTTCAAATGCAAAATATTGTAAACTTTCACGAATTCGCCACAAATTAATTTTTGATAATTATTTTGATAATTTGAACCCTCTGAGGGATCCTTCCTCTACTAGGGTTGACAATAGAAGACCGAGAAGATGTCTAACAAGAATATTGGGCCGATCCAGTCGACAGCGGGTGCAATTCCTGTCAAAAATGAAAAAGGTAAATATTTTTTTCAATCTTAAAAAAGTAATCGAATTTTAATGAAATGATTTAATTATTTTAGGTGAGATTTCTATGCAAAAGGTCAAAGTACATCGGTATGTCACCGGAAAAAGACCAGACTATGCTCGGAGTTCGAGTGACGAGAGTGATGAAGATGAGGAACTTATTTCACAGCCGATTCATCAAAGGCATGTAAAACAAGAAGAAGATGGAGATCAAGAAATTGTAATTTAAATAAAATTAAATGTGTATTTTATGGAAAAATGTAATGATATTTTTTAATAGGTCAAAGAGGAAGTATTTGTGGATTTTGCTCAAGCTGCGATAAGTGATCCTCGGATGCGTCGTTTGCAAAAAGTTGAAGAGGAGCGCAAGAGAAAGTATGTGCTTGTTGAATTTAAAATGAATTTAATTTTAAATGATTTTTGTATTAACTCAGAATTGAAGAACCCAAAGTACTAGAGGGAAGTGACGATGAAGAAGAGAATGAAAGGTGGGCGAGAAGACATGGAGAATCAGATTCTGAATCAGGAGAAGAGTTGACAGATGACGAAGAGATTGAGAGAAGGAGGATATTCCTTCGTCAGCGTGCTCTGGAGAAGTTAGGTGAGGAGGAAGTGCTTGCAAAAGAAGATGAAAAGCAGGAGGAGGAGGAGAGTGAAGAGGAAAGCGAATATGAAGAGTATACAGATTCCGAGGAAGAGTCAGCGCCCAGGCTTAAACCCGTGTTTGTGGTAGGAATTTTATTTTGAATATTTCGATCCTCAAAGGCCAAAATGTAATTATATTTTTAAATCTTTACAGCGAAAAAAGGAACGCAACACAATTAAAGAGAAAGAATTGCTGGAGCAAAAGGAAAAAAGATTAGAAGAACATTCACGCGCAAGGGCTGAAGAAAGAAGGAAAGAAACTCTTCAGCTTGTAGAGGCTGCCATTCGGAAAGAAAGGGGTCAAGGAGGGAAAGAAGAGGAGGATATTGATGATAAAGATGCAATGGCAAATGTCCCAAAATTGACGGATGTACAAACTGATGATGAGAATGAAGAGACAGAGTATGAGGCTTGGAAGTTACGTGAACTTAAGAGGATTAAAAGGGATCGTGAAGAACGTGAAGCTATCCAAAGGGAAAAAGAAGAACTTGAACGACTACACAATATGACAGAGGATGAGCGCCGAGCAGCTCTCAAAGCAAATCCAAAATTAATTGTGAATAAATCCGTCAAAGGGAAATACAAGTTTCTACAAAAGTACTATCATCGTGGTGTATTTTATCTGGACAAGGAGGATGAAGTATTTAAAAAGGATTTTGCATGTCCAACTTTGGAGGATCATTTCGACAAGACGATTCTGCCAAAGGTTATGCAAGGTAAGATAATCAAAATATTCGTTTTGCCTGCCAGTTTGATCTATTAGTAAGTATGTTGCAATTAGTTTAAACTTTAAATAAGTTGCAGGTATACATATTCATTGCATTGTGTTTTACTTTCAGTGAAAAACTTTGGGCGAAGTGGACGTACAAAATATACCCATTTGGTTGACCAAGACACTACGGCTTTTGATTCCGCTTGGGCCACCGAAACACCACAAGGTAAGATTCAAATATAAATATATTAAAATCTTGACTAATTGCAATTAATTTATTTTAGCCCTAAAATTCGCATCAAGTCAAGCAGCAGGATCTCGTCCAGTTTTTTCCAAACCTTCCTTCAAGAAAAGGAAAACAGAATAGCGTTCGACATAGGATATCGTAATAGATTTTTTTATTTACACATAATTAGCCCTGACAAATGCTCTTCAGATATATTTTAGGTAGAGCATACATTAATTTTAATTTTATACGATAAGCTGTACAGCTAATACTTATCTCATGTATTGTATCATATGCAAGTAGGTATCGTATAATATTATTATAAATTATAATTTATAATCATAAGTAAATCTTGTTAATAAAATAAAATATATAATTGAAATAATGACAATCTTGGGCCTAATAGTAATTAAATTGATTAATTAGCAAGATATTAAGAAAGGTTTTGAAAGAAACGTTTTGTGAATATGGGGATTTAAAGCATGCGAAACTGGTGGTAATTTAATCCCATTCAATTCCCATTTCAGCTTGATCCGAGTCAGGGCTAAACTAAAGATCAATTAAAATTAATCCAAAATGTGGTTCATTTGCACTCGTCATTTTTCAAAATCGGCCTTCCGGTTTCGAACAGCTCTGGCCACAAAGGACAAGCTATGGACGGACAGCATTTACAAAACAAATCCCATCAATAAAGCTGAAAAGACTTTCGGGTATTTCTACAGTGCAGATCTAAAATTATTAAAAATAATCATTTTATTACGCCAATGCAATGGATAATATGTACCGACTTGAGATTAATTGAGAATTGCATTAATTTACAGCAAGATACTTATAGCCAACCGTGGGGAAATTGCCGTGAGGGTCATTAGGACAGCTAAAAAGATGGGGGTAAATCAAAATTCCATTTAAGTATTAAAATCTATTCTCCACAAATAATGGTCTATAATTAAATTCAAAAGATTAAAACGGTGGCTGTTTATTCGACGGCTGATTCGGGGAGTGTAAGTTTTGAGTTAATTTAATGAACTTATAATTTAAATGTTCTTAATGAATTTTCAGATGCACGTAGAAATGTAAGTTCGTTTATAAATGCACTTTTTCAGTAGAATTTGAATTAAAGAATTAATTAAATTATCGTATTAAATAGGGCTGATGAAGCTGTCTGCATAGGAGAACCTGCTGCATCTCAGTCGTATTTAGTTATGGACAAGATTTTAGATGCAATCAAATCCACGAAAGCGGAAGCAGTTCATCCAGGCTATGGATTTCTATCAGAAAATGCTGTATTTGTTCAAAAACTGGAGGAATTAGGTGTTAAATTCATGGGACCACCAGCGTCTGCTATCCGAGGGATGGGAGACAAATTGGAATCGAAAAGATTAGCTAGTAAAGCGGGTGTCAATATTGTAAGTAATAATAATTTAATATTTTCTTTGCATATACCGTTCTCGAGAATAATATATTGTACTTTGTCACTTTTGTGCCATACTTTTTAGGTCCCTGGATTTGATGGAGAAATTAGAGACAATGACCACTGTTTGGAGATTGCCAAATCTATTGGATATCCAGTTATGATTAAAGGTAAGATTCTAAACTCCTGTCCCAGAAAGCAATTAACAATTTGGATTTTTTTTCTTATCCAGCTTCTGCTGGAGGAGGAGGAAAAGGAATGAGAATAGCAAGAAATGATGTAGAAGCTACAGAGGGATTTAAACTTTCAAAGAACGAGGCGAAAGCATCATTTGGGGATGATCGGATTCTCATTGAAAAGTTTGTAGAGGATCCTAGACACATTGAGATTCAAATTCTTTGTGATGCTCACGGAAATGGAGTATATTTGAATGAAAGAGAATGCTCAATTCAGCGACGGAATCAAAAAGTTATTGAGGAAGCTCCTAGTCCCTTTGTAGATCCGGAATTGCGAAAAGTAGGCTTCAATTTATTTAATATTTTTGTAAAAATTAAAAATCATTTTAAAACTACTTGATAATTTAGGCAATGGGATCACAAGCATTAGATCTTGCAAAGGCAATCGGATACACTTCTGCTGGGACTGTAGAGTTTTTAGTGGATTCTAATAAGAACTTTTATTTTCTCGAGATGAATACAAGGCTTCAAGTTGAGCATCCAATTACAGGTACTTAATACCAATAAATTTTTATTCGATTCATATCAATATTTTACATATAACTTATATCATATTCATTACATTTACAGAGTGCATTACTGGGGTTGATCTTGTTCAAGAAATGGTTAGAGTTGCTTATGGCCATCCGCTCCAATTTAGCCAAAAAGACATTCCATTGAATGGTTGGGCACTTGAAATGCGAGTCTATGCTGAAGATCCAACCCGTAATTTCGGTACACCTTCAACTGGAAGACTTTTTAGATATATTGAACCAAAGGGTGAGGGGATTAGATGTGATTCTGGAGTACGAGAAGGCTCAGAGATTTCAGTGTACTATGATCCAATGATTTGCAAATTGGTAACATATGGAGGAAGTAGGGAAGAAGCAATCTCTCGTGGGAAGAAAGCATTGGATATGTATGTGATTCAAGGCCTTTCTCATAATATCCCTCTACTCCGGGACATCCTAACAGAGGAATCATTCGTTTCTGGTGATACTGATACTTCATATCTTCCAAGGGTATACCCTGATGGCTTTAAACTCCCTATCCTATCCTCCAAACAAATTGAACATTCTTCATTCTGTGGCTACTATTCTGGAAGTGAATCGTTCACTCCGTCTCAGTCCTCTTAATGGGGATTCTTGGGAGTTTGTCTCTACATTTGAGGATCAATCATCTTCAATTCTACTCACTGATGAAGAGGATGGAACCTTTAAAGTACTTACTTTTCTTTGATCACATTCTCATTTGAGTGATTTATTGGATTTTTTAAAAATTAAATTTTAATTAAAGGTGGTCATTGACGGTGAAGAAGAGATTTCTATTCCAAAATGGGATATGAAGAAACCTACTGCCAATCTGAAGATAAATGGAGAGGAATATGTTATACAGATGCATGGGAGAGGTCTTGGATCAATTTGGAGAATAGGTATGATTTTATTGAAGCAATTTAAGATCTATTTTTAGAGTTTTTTTATTAGGGTTTCAGGGTGCTAGTTACGAATTTAGAATACTCTCTCCAGAAGCTTTCAAACTTTTGCCAATAATGCCAAAACCAAAGATTGTAAGTTCTTTTATTTTAATGGTAATATATTTATCTAATCTATCGTATTTTTCTTAACCTTCAAGTCGGAATCAGCCAAGGAATTACTTTCTCCAATGCCAGGGGTAGTACGAAGCGTGCTTGTCAAAGTTGGAGATAAAGTTTTTAAGGGCCAAGAAGTCTGCGTCATTGGTAAAATTATCTCATTTTTCAAAATAATTTATTCCTCCTCTTCGAAAAAAACGAATTCTCACATTTTTTACTCCCACAACGCAGAGGCAATGAAGATGCAGAACAAATTATCATCCGGAGCAGACGGGATAGTTGCTGAAGTCCCTGTAAAGGAAGGAGAAAGCGTCTCAGAAGAGGACCTTTTGATTCTATTAAAATGAAAGCTAATTCTTTAACTAGCCCTTGAAATTGATTGACATTTCTAGTTAATGAGTAGAACAAAAAATTCCATTTACATTGTCAATCTAGCTACTATTGTATTTTAATTGGTTTTATTTTTTGTAGATATTATAAATTCAATGTTGTGGGCTTTAAGAATTTCATCTAATCTCTCTATATCCGCGCGTACAAAAGATGTTCTATTTTTGATTAATAGGGTCACTAGGTATATAGGAATTATATCGTAGATCAGTTCGAATTACTATTGTGATCACATTTAAATTGTGTTTAAAAATCATATAAAATAAAAGCAATATAAATTAACATTTAAATCATATAAACTTTTATTTTTATCTGCCCAGGAATATAGTACCTACCTAGTACCTACCTGTAAGCATTGATCAATATCGTATCCAACCTAAAGGCCCACTTAAAAAAGAGTCACTTCATAAAGAGTCACTGCTAAAGGCCCACTTTGAAAATATCCACCTGATTTCCGGTTCACTCCAAGCATGTCGATG
>JAAZTK010000116.1:0-29056 GCA_036507255.1 Megalothorax incertus | reverse complement strand
GAGCTTTGGTTCCATGATGAGGTGGTAGATATTGAGCGGATCTTTGTATCCAGAAAGTGGTAATTGAAAGTACTCCTCCTCCTCTTCCCCTTCGTTGACCATTGACCTTGACCTGCTAAAGAAAATATCAAATTAATAAATTATAACATTTAAACTTTAATATATCCGTATACTTTAGAGTAGTAGTAGGATAGTATTTAGAAAAGAATTCACATCCTGTCTTTGACACTTCCCTCTTGCTTTTGCCATTCAAGGTGACAATGGTGTACTTGAAACGATCCTTTTTCATGTCAGGAGACTTGTCTTCTATGTGAAGAGGTGTGATCTTCTCCATGAGGCTAATCTCTGGGTAGCATTTCTCTTCCAATTGAGGACACCCACATATTCTAATTAGCGTCATCCTGCTCCCTCGTGACTCATCTGCTTTGAGGTTGACGCCAATTGCTCCCGTTGAAGTGTCCAGTTCATTCGCTGGAAGGACTATGAGGAGGTCATCAAAATTCTTCGAGGGGTGCTGACAAAGGGCCAAGGCCAAGTAACCTCCAAATAGAATGGTCTCCTCAGGGATTCCTACACCATATCCGAGGCCGAGTTCGCGTGCATAGAATTTTGCAGGTGTGTGAATTTCCGTCCCATTTTTCCATTTTCCATTTTTCCCCCTATCCAACAGATCCAGAGCAAACTATTTGCAAGTGAATAATTTGTTTAGATTGCAATAAATGTGGATAATTGAAATACTTACGATCCTGGCATCCGAATCCCTTGCACAATCTTTTGGCAAATCTCCTCCGATGTATGAATTAACAGTTTTGAAGACAATGTTGAGGAACGATGATCTCCTCTCCGAAGTGATTCGACATTGGAACCGAGTCCTCGGCGAGAGGAGTGTGGATTGAGATGCAATCTCGCACTTTTGGAATTCCCTCATCAGTTGGGTGTCCCACAATGAATATAATACCCAATTTTCTGAAAGACAATAAATTGGTCCTCCTCCTTCATCGCTCTTCCTCCTCTTATTACTTTTGTTGTTATCGATGGAGGTGGCTGACATTCGCGTAGAATGGGATTCGGAGTATGTTGTAGTGGAGGTCGAACTATTGAAGCTACTGTTGATGGATGTCGAAGCGGAATCAAGGGGCTTTCGGGCAAATTCCTCCGACCTTCGGTTAATGTAAGGACGGGAAAGTGGACTTGTCGACCACATTTTGAATTTGAAGACTGCAGGGACCGATACTCTTCAATGCCCACCTTTTACTGTAATGAAAGGTAAGGTGGAATTTTATTATTTTAAATCCATCCTAGAACAAATATCTATCTGTCCGTATAAGCTTATACAAGTAAATTATAGATAAGGAATGAAGCGGAGTGAATGTGCCCTACTCAGGATCAATATAATATGCTTTGATTGAATCTAAAAGTCAAACTTCCTCAGGTTCTCTTTCCCAAGTTGGATATAAAGAATTTTGGAAATTTGAATGTCAATAGGACAGTTTGACTCTACAAATGTTGTATGAATTATTGGACATAATATAGATATTTAAACACAAATATGTGTATTATTGTATAAGCATTATTCAAAATATTGTTCAAACTTGAAGTATGTATAAACAGTACTAATATAGAATCAGATCGAGGAGAGCATTTTGAGTTTTAAGAATTCATAATCTCATTTTTTTTTTAAATAAAAGACTTGGATGTATTTAAATATAGAGTTAGAATCTCATATTATTTAAAATAAATCATTAGCATAATCATATTTGAATATTGAATGGATCTGGAAAAATTCACAATATTTTATACATATATATGTGAGAAACAATTGGAAATTGACATCGCGTCGATTATAAAACTACACATAAAAGTGCAACTATTGAACTAACGGCTCGATCGACTCGAAGCTCGTATTTACTGTACTATACATACTGTACTATACTGTACTATGCATTACTAGTAATGCTCGTGTACGAGTCTAGACTAAATAGTGTAAAATATTGAATCATTAATTTTACACGGAAATTCTATCGTAGCTTGTGTGAGAAAAAGTTTCATTTAATTTAATTACATCTCAGGATCAGCTAATTGGAACACACACCACCAACACTAATCGCTACGTGTCGGAGGTGTTGGTGAATCCTCAGGAGCCAAGTAAGACATATTGAGCAATTTGTAATATTAGTACTACCTACATTGTATTATACAGATTAATTTTTTGGAGTTTTAAAGATTAATATATTTTTATTTATTTAGCTCCAACTTGATTTAAAAACTACATATTTTGCCACTAACAAATTGGTAAGCCATATATTATTTATAATCATAAATACTAGTTTAATATAATGCTAAATCTGTACATTATTTCCATTTTAGGCAATCAAATCAAATGTTGGTGGATAGCTCTCAGGAGGACTCGCTCGCTGAATCATTTCCGCTTTCAAGACTGAATTTTTAAGTATTTTACCTCTCGAGGAGGGACACCATATCATAAATTTCCTGCCCGGATTTAAGTGGCTTTAAATTAAGATGGCAAAGGTTGAGATTCATAATATCCAATTTGTAATTTTAAACATGTTTTTTTTTTTTGCTTTAATTTTTCAGGGCCGAGTAGCTTTCCTTCATCCTGATTTGGGGATTGGTGGAGCCGAGAGACTCGTGGTAGATGCTGCAGTAGCTCTTCAGGACAAGGGGTACGAGGTATCCATTGTCACAGGCTATCATGACCCAAAGAGAGCCTTCCCCGAGACTATTGATGGTACTCTAAAGGTATACCTTTTGTTTGACATGATATAAATGGAGATTATTTAATAAATGTATAATATTCCTTAATTACAGGTTACCCGTGTGGGTCAATGGCTTCCACGTTCGATCTGTGGCCGCTTTGTAGCATTCTGCGCCTACCTAAAAATGATACTAGCTGCCCTGTATCTTCGTCTTTTTAGTCAATTGAATCCTCAAGTCGTTGTTTGTGATCAAGTTTCTGCTTGTATACCATTCCTAAGGGCTCGCATAAATCCTTTTAGCAAGACACCTCAAGTCATGTACTATTGTCATTTCCCTGACCAACTGCTCACCGGACGTGATTCCCTATCTAAAAAGGTGTATCGCTATCCCATCGATTTTATAGAAGAATGGACCACAAACTCTGCAGATCATGTGGTTGTAAACAGCGAATTTACAGCGTCTGTATTCTCTTCGACTTTCCCCAAATATGTGGGATCCCCAGGGGTTCTTTACCCTTCAATAAACACGGATTATTTTGATCAAGTCCTGGAAGAAAATGGGATTGAGAACCTGGTGGATATACCACGCGTCAAATACCTTTTCGTCTCCATTAATCGGTTTGAGCCACCAAAAGATATAGCCATTGCCATTCGGAGCTTGAGTAAGACTTTAGGATCTGAATATTTTACCAGTTTTAATTCATTATATTTTTTTACCCTCATAAATAGATCATCTCCGAATGTGTTTAACCCGAGCCGAGTGGGAGGATGTCCACCTAGTCCTTATGGGCGGATTTGATCCTAGGCTCCAAGCCTCTGTCAAATATTTGACTGACCTCAAGAATCTCGTGGCAAAGGAGAAGATGGAGAATCATGTCTCATTTATCCTCTCGCCCCCAAATCACATCAAAATCAATATCCTTGCTCGATCTACTGCCCTTGTGTACACTCCATCATTCGAACATTTTGGAATTGTACCTCTCGAGGTATGCGCTTGAGATTTTAATGACATAAGCTAAACTATTACATTCCATGAATTTTTCAGGCGATGTATTTGAGCAAACCTGTAATTGCTGTTGATTCTGGAGGGTATTTTTTTTAAATTTATTAAAAAGTCAATTCCCATTAAGATTTTACAAAATTATATTTCAATACTTAGACCTCGAGAGACAGTAGTAAATGAAAGGACAGGATTCCTTTGCCCTGCTATCGATCAACATTTTGGGGTAGCAATGGCAAGACTAGTCAAAGATGCGGCCCTAACCTCCAGGTTGGGTGAAGCGGGTCGTAAACGGTTCCTCGAGCATTTCTCTTTTGAAAAATTCGCTAAGAATTGGGATGAATCGATTGAGAGGCTATTGAGACGTGATGTGGCAGAATCTGTTGACGTCGACCGGAAAAAGGGTGGTAAAAAGAAGCGGAACTGATTTTTTTTAGCCAGTCCAGTGAAAAAAAGATTGAAATTAAAAAATTGCTTCCTGTAAATTAATTAGCTTATTTTAATCCTATTTTAAGCGCAGTGAATTAAAAATTGTCAAAATTAAAAAAGTTTAAATGCGTGTGAAATAGCTAAATGTGGAATAAATGATCCAAGTTAATAATTGAAAAATGAATTGGTTCTTTAAGTTCTCACTTTTAATGGTTTAAATCTTTTTCATCAACCAGATGACATAATTTAAATAATTATATATTAGTTTAGTCGTTTAATTAAAAGTTTTATATTATTATAGTAGTACCTATCTGTAGAGTCCAGGAGGATATGGGTTAGATTTACAATTACTTTTCAGGCTGTACGAATTATTATTAACATTTTTTTATATTCCTAATTATTATATTAGGTATGTAGGTAGTAATAGTATATTGAATACAAGTTAATTGAAGTTCTTTCTCTTTTGTGGGACTAGCTGAAAGCTATATAATACGATATATAATAATATATCTAACATATCAATTAATTATGATTTGTTTTTAGTGTCCATTATCAGTATTTACTTATATTAACAACAATAAGAGATATATAACAACGGCGACATGACGGTATACAAGTCTTACTATATATATAGTACCTATATATAATTATAATTGTAGACATAATAATATGTATACAGTATATTCAGAGTTACTTATAGTACTAATTCTGCACCTTAATAATTGAACTAGTAATGGTAGTATATATATGGCATTAGAATTTAAATGGGGCACAACAGAGAACAAATGGAAAGTTAAACAATAGCTTGATATACTTTAAAAAGAGACACAAAAGAAAGTTTAAAATATAATTTAAAATTTAAAGATTTTTTTCTTAAAAAATAGGGTCAAATGAGGTCAAAGTACATGTACAATTTGGCTACAATTATATCGTATTGTGAGGAATATATGGCATCAATCTATATTGTATACTATATTATTTATTAAATACGATATATATAAAGTTAGATTTCTCTAGGAGCTCTGTACATCATTGTGTAATGACATAATGAATACATAAATTAATATACATAATAAATTACTCATATACATATAATAATATAATAGATAGTTCACTACTTAATAGAATAGTATGTACATTCACCTATAAGTACACAAAATTATACCTACACTTGATTGTATCTGTATTTTTTTACTAAACCGTAGAATACCACTTAAAAACCTTTAATAAGCTTTTTTTAAAGGTATATATGACACTACTTGACCTTTTACAGTTTTCGGGTTAATTATAACAATATATGTATATAGTATATAATTGTGTAGATTAACTGACTAAACAGAGTTACAGAATACCTCCTGGCTTGATAGCATAGCTAACATGAATCCACCTAACTCTACTATGCTCTGACACGTAAAATATAGTCTGTAGTTCCTTCTCCTGTCCCTATTACCGAAAAATCTAAATTGGATAGTTAAAATTTTTGCCAATTTCAATTTCTTTTTGAAAACTTTCGAAATAAAATGTCCAAAAAAAACCCGTTTAATCAATATTGAAATAAGTGTAATATACAGCAGAGTTATTAGTTCAGAGATTTTTCCA
Organism: Megalothorax incertus; assembly: GCA_036507255.1. Taxonomy (NCBI): domain Eukaryota; kingdom Metazoa; phylum Arthropoda; class Collembola; order Neelipleona; family Neelidae; genus Megalothorax; species Megalothorax incertus. Next base: position 23,311 of record JAAZTK010000116.1, on the reverse strand, counting down.
ATCTGGGGGCATCATAGGTTGAATTTAATTAATTTCAGTACAAGGGCAGTCTATTCTCAATTTAGTTATATATATGTAATAATATGATCCTACAGATAGAATTATACCCATTGAAGTCTCTTTTTTTGACTAATTAATTAATTTTGGGAGGTTATATGCACGAATATAAAATCATATTTAATCATCGTAAGGCTGTGATCCTGATCCTGAGATCATTCTGATCTGAGATAGACCAGATTTGATCAGATTCAGATATAATACCCGGGACAATCTGATTCTCATCTGCTTGGGTCCGGATATCAGACCCTAATCTGGTCTTATTTTCCTCAGATTTATCAATCTGGTTCCGTTTCGGGTGAATCTGAGCCCATATATCAAATATATGCGTATATATATTATTCAAATTTCATATCATAATCAGAAATAATTTTTTAAATGAATTTTTATACGATCTTTTTAAGCTCAGATTAGATTCTCAGTCAGATATCTGATCAGAGTCAGACCCAGATTTTAAATCTGAATTTGATCCGATATCTGTCAGGATGTACAGATCACTTCCTTATCAGATGTATAGTAATAGTACTATTACAATAGGTATATAGAGAGACATAGCTCATAATTTGCAGTGACTTTTGCCAAATTTTAACCAATTTTTCAAATAAATTTTGTAAAATGTAAATTACTGGTCATGGTCTATTTAGTAATATTATTTGTCTAAATTCCTAATTTATTTATTGTGTGTTCAATTTAAAATTTTATTATATATTCGATCGAATCGTTATATTATCTTTCATTTGGGGAAATTCATCTTTCATTAGAAAACGATCATTTTATACTATTTAGCGAATTATTAATTTTAATCGTACCCACTCGTACGATATAGGTGGATATTTCCAAATTCCACTTCCAAATTTTTTTAAGTCAATTTTTTTAAAGTCTGAAGATGAGATATTTTGGGGGATCTACGTACTTGATCATTCTCATATTAAATTTATATTTTATCGTTATATATTACCTATATATTGTAGTAATACGATATATCAATTAATTATAATAATTGTATTTACATTTATTTAATAGTAGGTCTACCTATATACCTACCTATAATCAGTTTATATATTATATAATACTTATTAATTCCTATGTTTCAGCTCGTCAGATTCTCCTATCAAAGAGGAAGAACTAAGCAAAAATCTCTGGGGTCATTCTTTTAAATTTGGGGTTATTTTTTTCTTTTAAAATTGTGGGGGGTGGATTGTGGACATGATTAGGATAATTTAATAATGTTGAGAGACGGGAGAAGGTACAGGATAAACTCATCTTCTTATTATAGATAAGGTTGATCATCAGGATTTTGCGAATCACATATTTATCTACCTGTATACATAATACATATATACCTAGATACAATACAATTTAGATCGTAGTATTTATATATACAATTTGGCTATTAAAGTTGTGCAACTAAAAACCTGTCCGATCGGCATACAGATATAATATTCATTTACTTGTATTCAATTTAGAGTTTAACTTATTTTTAAAAATGACTTTGACTCGGGAGTGAAGTTCCTCTTTTTTGTAAATTAAACTTTTAGTATATAAATAAATTTAAAACACTCTGCACCCAAAATTTTTAAGCGTCAGAAGAAAAAAAGGCATGATTTGGGGGCAAAGATTGTAATAGCAATTCGCATTTAATTAAAAATGGACTAAGGATATATATATTAAGTTAAACTCAATTCATTTATTAATTATTTAGCCAGCTTTGCTGAAAAAACAGTCAGTTTAAAATAGTAGTAACGTAGTAGTATAACTAGATGATAATGGCTATCCTAGTAGTAGTATGTATTACTATCAGTATTCACACACACGTTGGTCCGTAGCAGTCTACCACCTCACTTTTGGGCTTGAAAAAATTGAATCTGATTGATGATTGCACACGGATTTTTATAAATGATTGACCTATCGTAATAGTAGTAGTAGTATATTATTAGTAATAATAAAAAGAATGACACTCGGGGCTTAAGTGCTCCTCCAGAAGAGCAGAATAATTATCCATGTAGGTAATAATCTAGAGTATATATCGTAATGCACTGTCCAACAACAATAAGCGCTATAAATCCCATTTTTTTAAGGGGGGCAGGGGTGGGGGGATCTGGGGGGACGAGGCAATGACACTGTTCTCTCAGTAGTTCTAATAATAATATTTAGTAATATTTAACATTACTGTCCATCCCTAAGTATTTCGCAGTAAGGTTTCTCTTTGACCTCTCTATTAGAAATATTGGTAATAAGATATTACATTGTAGACAAGTATTAAAGTTAAATTGTAGCTCAAACTTGTTGTGTGGGGACTTGGTTTTGGTGGGCTTGTGGGGGTGTTCAAAATTCCGCAAACTCCTTTGCACATCGTTCCTGCAAAAAAAAATGAATTTAGAAATTTAGAATCTCATTAAAAATATGCCTAGTAGGTCCTAGGATGATGGACATTTAACTTACCGTGGAAGAAATGCGCAAAACCTCCTCCTCGTAGTCGTCAAAATTGCTCGTATCACCAGACCCCTTGCATTTGGGGATGAACGGAGCCTCGACCTATAATTTAATTATTCAGAATTTATTTATTGAAAAATAGTAGTAATTTAAAAACCCAAATGCACCATGTACAAACAAAGGCCTCACTCACAAAGTATCCCCCAAAGTATTGTATGTATTATATTAATTATTATAGATAGTACAATACTAGTACTATACAACACAAGACTTTTTCAGTAGAGCCCAATGAACGTGTTAATTTCCCTTATAATATAAAGCATTTTGTAATTTCCCCAATTGCAAGGCCTCAATATATCAAACAGAATTGCTTTTAGTGATCCTGAGCAGATAAGTTAATCCCACTATGAACAATATACAGACAAGTCTTGATAATTACGACACGTGAGAGAGTCAGCTAGAACTTTAGAGGTCACAAAAAAGAGGAGAGCCATTTCAAGGGAGCATTGGCGTCAAGGGTCTCAAAATTGAAAAAAAAAACCTTTATTTTATGTAGTAGATAGCTTATATTTGCTTATTTTTTTAAAATTGGAAATTAATTAAAAGTTATTTTGAGTTTTGACTCAAAAATCTGATTCTTGAATACCCTTTCACGAATACTCCCCCATAAGAGATAGGTATTTGTAATAAAATAATGTATTATTGAAAGATCAGTATTAATATTATTGTTAAAATTTCTTGAAAAACAGTCGAGAGAACAGGAAGCCCCCAACGGCGGCGATGGACACACAGACACAGGACGAATTTACTAAATAAGATAAACTACCGGGGTTTTTTAGTGGGGTGTTGCTCGAGTGTTGCTGGTGTTGTAGGTAGTAGGTGCATGCAAAAGAGAATGTACTGGATATGAGGAGGAGTGGAGGAGGAGGAGGAGCAAGAGAGTTTTTTTTTAGAAGTCGACGAAATGAAGGGCATGTGGGTCATCCGTCTGTGTGATCTTTATGGGCTCATCAGGGATGGGTTCAAAGTAGCGTGTGTCACCCGCGTGGGTCACAATAGGCTTTAGGGGTACTTCCTCAACCTGGACATGATTTTATTACATGAAGAGATTACAAAAACCCTATCCTGGGCCTAATCTATTGATATAAAAATGTGTCTCCCCCCTTCTTTGCTCCCTCTGTGCATTTTTACCCTTTTTTAAAGGTGAAATGGGTGGATACTAATGTACTACTACGAGTATATATATTACCTTTCTCTGGAAAATGGCGATCCAATCTGTTGTAGCGATACCATTTGTGGCTTTTGATATCATTTACGCCGTTCTTGAGGTTCCCGTAACGCTTAGTCAAATCCACCTGGAGGAGGTTTCTTAGGAGGTCTTTCAAATCGTTGGAAAAATGTGAAGGCTAGAGATTTTATAAGATTTCAATTAATATAGATATCGTAAATTATGCATCCAGGCCCAATAAGCATTTTTAAAAAAAAACTTACAAATCGAACTTTTCCAGAAACAATTTTTTCTATAAACAAAAAACAGAAAAATGTAATTAAAATACTGATAATTATCCTAAGAAAGATGATAAGTTTATCCCAATTTACCATATATTTGTATCGGTTGGTCAGCAAAGCTAGAATTGACAAATTTACAAATTAGAAAAGACATTTTACTTATAAATTTATAATACAATATCGTATAAGCTTATGTATATGCGATAGAATTCTCTTACAAGGGCGGATAGCCGGCAGCTGTAAATAGATATATAGGAATTAGTGCACAAGTTTATAATTGCACAATTAAAAACTTACCCATTTCGAACACAAGCACGCCGAGGGCCCACCTAGATATTAGAATATAGAACATAGAATTATATAGAATGATAGAATTATAAAATTATAGAATTATAGTTTACAATACCAGTCTATAAAATAAAAAAGACAAAAATTAGCACTTTTTGAAATTTTTGCTATCCAAGAGTCAACTTACCAACAGCTTTATTATATCCTTTTGATAAAATGATTTCCGGCGCTAAATACCTGCACAAAGGAAATATAATATATTGGATTAATTGATTACTTATATTTCTTTTAATTTAAATGAATAATTCAAGTCTTACTCTGGAGTACCACACAGAGTCCATGTGCGACCCTTCACTCTTTTCGCAAAACCAAAATCCGTGACCTGAACATAGAAAAAATTAATTAGTTTGAGATTCAAAAGATATTAATACAATAAACTTACTTTAATGTAACCGAGACTGTCGATCAGCAAATTCTCTGGCTTCAAGTCACGATAAATCAAGTCGAGATAATGCAGGTACTCAAAAACTAAAACGATTTGGGCAGCATAAAATCGAGAGTGGGGTTCACTGTAAGAGGTCAGAGGTCAAAGGTTAATTTTATATAGTAGGATATAGGCACAAGTTTAAGGGAAAGCAAAAATTTTTAAAGAATATAGTCTACGTCAGTCAACTACGTGTAATGCATTAAACATTACATAAATGATAGTTTTTAGGTATCAATGCTATACATGCAAAATAAACTCTCTAGAGGTCAGGTCATGGCGCAAAATAGCGGCAAAATTAAAGGATTCTCATTCACCAATGCAATCGCGGGTGCAGGGGATGCACTATTCTAGTATTCGCTAATACCATGCAAAATATTTAAACTACAATAAATAAATACTGCAAAATATTCCATATAATCCATAAAACAAATTGGTTATTAAATACAATATCTATAAAACTTAATGATATACAATAATTTTGGACTAAGGAAAAAATATCAGGATTTGTATTACAATATATGTAGTATTTGCATAATATTTTGTGCTTTTTTTGCAAGTGTAAACTAATTACTATTAGATTCTAAGCTATGATACATCGGTATCGGATATGCAATATATTTATATACATATATATCGTAATATAAATTGCTAAATGAATGAATTATTAATGCCTATCCAGTATATCTCCAATTTCAATTAGTAAAATATTTCAAATTACTCTCCATTGAAATATTATATCCTTTTATTATGTGGCTGGGTCCAGGAGCCAGGTTCTACGCTATTAATAAATTTCCTACGAATACTACGATACATATGTAATACATATGTATCTGATATCAAAATATTTCAAATATGAAACCTGTATGGCAAATACCAAATTTCATTTTCAACCATAAATATTCTAGCATATATCTTAACCTAGTATATCCTGCAAGTATCTGTATATTGTAGAACATAAGTACTTTCGAGTTTCGATACATTGTACAATACAAACTCAAGTAATATTTTATCTTTTGGAGAGGAATGCATAATTTGTAATTCAAGGGCCAGGGGTATGAGTCAAAAGATGAAATTGAATTAAATCTCTCTTGGTTGGTTTGAGCTTTGGGGAATTGGTTGGATTGGTTTGGGAGGAAAGAGGAAAATCCATATTAAATCAATACGTCATCGCCATGTTTAAAAGTACCAAGTATTCGTAGGCCAATATTATATCAATGGTATCTATCTGTATTTGGTGGAGGCTACCTATTCTGAGTTTATAAAATAAACAAAAAAAAAGTTTGCAAAAGAGAAAAACTTTTTGGATAATATAATATATTGTGTGGGGATGTGGGAAGGATGAGGGGAGAGCGTGTGGACCGAGAGAAGAGTTATTCACTTAATTAAAAGTTGGAATTGATTTCAAACTAAAAAAGGATATTATAAGCTATATATCTAGACTAGTATACGTGCATAATTAAATGCCATTCACCATATATATCTAGTACTATATACTAAAATATTTAATGCTTGGAATTTAATGTGCTGCTAAAAGTGCAAAAATGCGATCTAATAATGCAAAGATTATATATTGTACTACGTAGTACTTGTACAATACATGGGAGTGTGGAACAAGCATGCTATCCGTACTATTCGGACTAATTGGACAAGTCTACGTAATTCGGGTGAAATAAAAGTTGATAATTTCATTCATTTCATTCCATAAAAACACCAAACAGCTCATTTGAAACTAAACTAAATGTTTGGATGCTCAAGCTCTCGATTGAGCTTACTCTAAATCGACCTGTTTTCCTCAAATGGGAGAACATCTCACCACCCGGGATATACTCTAGTACCATGTATAGATTGGAATTGTCCTGAAACACGTCAATAGAAAGAGTAGATTAGATACAATTCACTAACCTAAATCTCCCAAGCTTCCGGAGGTGTGAGAACATTTCACCTCCAGGGATGAAATCCATCATCATATACAGGTTGTTTGTATCCTAAAATTTGCTATATTTTTTAGACAAAAAAATACTGGAAAAAAGAAAAATTTTTAAGGATCCGTTAGGGTTGAGGGGGGATTTTGCAAAAAAGGTTTAAAAGTTATAAAATCGGATAATCCATAATACAGAATGGATATTTCATCAAAAGTAAAAATAGATAGGTTTCTCAAAATATAGAGCTGTAAGATTTTTTATATTTTAAACATTGGATATTTAAAAATATAAATATAAAATTTCAAAGTACAATATATATCGTAAATTATGGTTTTAAAAGGAGTAGGACACTTTTGTGGATACCGCAAATGATTAATCGACAAGTTATACTCGTATATATACTCGTATATTATACTCGTATATGTATGAAAGTATATTGGATCGTGAGCTCATCAATTTTTAAAATGTATACGATATCGTATATCAGTAGGATCTAAAGGATATTTTCAATTTTACCTTATAATGATACTTGAGAGACACGAGGAAAGGGAAATTGATAGCATGGAGGATCTTTTTCTCGTTCAGAGTATGCTCCACCTGAGATGGTATTGCAAAAATATTAATGATATCCAACCGATATTTAGTATATGTATAGGAAATTATCCATACTTGTTTCAACTTGACCACTTTCTGCTTGTCCAGGATTTTCATAGCATAGTACTCTTTGGTTGACTTGTGTTGGACCAGCTGCATTAAGATTAAATATTAAAATTTTAATTAATAAATCAATTACATTTTTATCTATATAAAAACTCACCATCACTCGCCCAAAAGACCCTAAGAAGGAAAGCATTCAAAAAAAATATACAATTAATATCAATTGTGCAAATTTAAGGCTAAAAAATTACCTGTTCCAAGTGTTTTGAGACGATCGAAATCGTCTAATGTCGCAGTACACTGGAGAAATACAATATAATGATTAAAAATCACATAAAAATTAGAGATTTTGCAATATACTAAATTTAAAAAAGTCCAACCCAGGGCCTCAAAAACCGAGGATCCCTTAAAGGCAAATTATCTGACTTACCGACTGGGGATTTCGCCATTTCTCCTCAAACTCCTCCTTTGCTTTCTCCAGCCACTCTCTCACTGTGAAAAAAAATCATTCAAAAATTAATTACAAAACTTTAATAAAAAGTGATTTAATTGGATGATTGAAATATACGGAATTGCTCTACGATCTATGCGGATAATACGATAATTGCATATCGTATATGCATAGTTAGATTCAGATTTACTTGTAATTTTACAAAGGAACCCCCAAAAGAAATAGAAATTGAGATGCTATCCCAAATTTACATATATTTCAAGATCTATCGGTAATATTTATATTAGTAGGCATGTTTGGGTTAAAAATGTGAAAAATTGTGCAAGGAAATTAATGAATTTCACTTACTTTTTAAAGATTTATATGCAAAATCTTTTTTTAAATTAAATATTTAATTTGGAAATGAGTTGGATCCTGACTCCTGAGTAGAAATACTAGTCGACTTAGGATTAGTATAGGGATAATCACGATACAAAAAAACTTTATGACAATTTGGCTTTAATACAAAATTTTGCACAATTAAAAATTACTATTAAAAAATTGTACGACTTCTTCGAATTCTTCGTCATAAACAGCTGACTTTCTTATACTACTACTACTATTAGTAGTAGTATAAATGGGGTTTTGTTTCTCTTCCATATAATATTGCACTACATGATATCAGTATCAGATTCATCCTCAGTACTACTCTCCTTAATGAAACTTGAATGGTTAATATAAATACAAACATGGCTGTTTATGATACAATATTAGAGGCTTTAAAGGTAATTCTAGTAGTACTAATACTTATGCATAGTACTCGTAGGTAGATAGTTTATAAGATTGTGTAATTCCCCAGCCCTGGGTTGGCCAACCTGGTCATTAAATCAATCTCCTTTTAATATTTAAAACAAAATTGGGCTGAACCCAATCTAGTAATGAATGTGAATGGAACGGCCATAAAGGGTAAATTTTATATTTATATAGGGTATAATTAAGAATCTGCTGAACTGTCGATTTAAATATGTAGAGGGTCAAGTACCATTTTCAGCAGGGTCACCCTTTTTGGTAGGAGCATTTCCCATATTTGTGCGTCCGAGGGAGTCGCCAAAAGGCAACAAAAACTCTCCACCAAATTCACAAGTATACTATAACGAGATGTCTCCAATATACTTCCGTTTCTCCCAAGGATCTAATCACACTCCGACTCTCAAATTGTCAATTTGAGGATGCCACAGCCAAAGGGTCACTAGTTTGTACTGTCACACTTGACTCATGGAGGAATCAAACATGTTAATTTGAAACAATTTCAACCCTTTCACAGAAAACAAGGAGGTCGAATTTCCAGGCAAAATATTTGGAGGCCTAGTGATGACCTCCTCGAGTAGGTTGGCGGTTTATGTAGTACCCAGGTGGTATCGGGGGCCTCGGGAGGGTTTGTCCATCATCGGAAGAGGTTATAATTCCAAGTCGGCGGCTCTCAATCCCTTACCGGATGTGGGAGAGAGTCGGGGCTTAAAGGGGACGCCTTTAAAGGGACCCTAAACACTCGACTCAGGGTCACTTTCCGTGATGAATCCTGAGGTCGTCCTCGTTAATTGGACTTTGTGTCAGAGGAAAAGGGAGAGTTGCAGTTCCAAAGTGTTGTTGGTGTAGTGGGAGATGGCCGATTCACAAAATCGATCAAAATGGAAGGGAATCCTGGGTGAGTTGCAGTCAGAGCCACCCGCGGCAGCTCCNCGATTCACAAAATCGATCAAAATGGAAGGGAATCCTGGGTGAGTTGCAGTCAGAGCCACCCGCGGCAGCTCCTCTCGCTCGGAAATTGGGCTCCACTACAGGTCGCTCAATCCGCCAGCCCGCCGTCGCACTACCTACTATTGGATTAAACTACTCGGAAATTCTATTTCCATTCCACTTTAGCTCTACTACTACTATTACTACTCGTTCGAAGCGAGGAGTAGCCTGTGTAGACTTTGAATATGAATCGAATGGGACGAGGTTGGGGGAACAGCTTAATCGCTATATGTGCACCCCTGACCCTATCCCATCTCTCTCACTCTCTCTCGACTCCTCTCATATCCCCAATCTATTTTAACAGACCTGCACAGATGCCACATCAAAACACTCACTCTCGGCTTCCCTCTGATACCTTTTTCCTCATCATCAGCTTAAAACTTTCGCTCATATCCCCAATCTATTTTAACAGACCTGCACAGATGCCACATCAAAACACTCACTCTCGGCTTCCCTCTGATACCTTTTTCCTCATCATCAGCTTAAAATTTATCCAACAAAATGTTATCAAACAAACCTTTTTGCCTATACGGCCTTAATACTAATATGTACTACTTGATATTTTTTAGCTGTTATAACCGTGTTCAAATCATGCACTCTAATCATTCCCCCTAAAAAAAGTTGTAAATGTATTAAATTAATGCGACAATCATCCTATCCTATCCCTACAAGGTGATGCTAATACAATACTTATCCTTATCCTTTGTATTAGCCTTTATCACATACTATGATATTATACATATTTGTTTCTTTTTTCCTATCCCATGCAAAATAGATTTTACGATAAATATATGCTAAGGATAAGCTTATCATACAATACAATATAAGTAATACAAAAGTATAGGTACACTTTGGGGGTTTTTTTTTCTTCCAACTTTCCCCGGACATTGCGGAGAAAGCAATAAATCCAAATTACCTTTTCATTTATGGCTTCATTTACACAGTGTATATTGTTCGATTTAGACCCTAATTATGTTTTAGCACGGGAAAAAATGAACTCTTATCATATTTATCAAATTTTATATTGAAATATAGGAAAAAGTATCCCAAAGTTTAGAAAAACAAGATTGAATTTGAAAACAAATTCAAGTTCCGTATTACGTAGTAGTATGATAATGCTAGTATGTATATATGTAATACGATAAGTTATAATTGAATAGACCATTCAATTGAATTTTAATGATCTAAGGTACATGAATATTAAGTATGCGATAGATATGTATATTGTATCAAGTAATTTGACAGGGTCCAATAAATAAATGTCAACTGTCAGGCATTTAAGGTGGACATGATTGGATTTGTAATTGAGGATAAAATCTTCCATAAGTTGAAGCATGTAAAGCACATTTTATTATTTCTGCAGAACATGGCTAGAAATTGCTTATTGCAAAATGCTTTTACTATCCCTAGCTATTCGAACTACTAATTGTACGTGATTTAATTCATGTCCGTACGCTCAACCTTTGCACTTTTGCGAATTACAACTCTGCTAATGATTTAATGATGTAGGATAATGTATTATACTGAAGCTTATAATTTTTGATGATAGTAAAAGTGTAATTGGATACATTTGATTGAAACCCGACCCATCTCCTCCTCCATTGATTACTCCTTTTAGGAATATTTTATCTATATCCGCACACACGTAGATTTGAACCCATGTGCAATTCCAACCAATGAGCTGGGACTGCTTGCTGGGAGAGACGGTGTTCCCCCCGAGAGACTTGCATATGTACGATATGAAGGAGGAGCAATATAAAAATTGGAATAAAAATAGATCTTTCATAGTTTTAAACTAGAACTCTATATGTGTACATATATGTAGGTATATACATAATAATAATACGGGAACAAAATGCTAAAGTATAGGGATTTACTTTGTAGAAACTTTTTCAACTTATTTTTGGGGGGAGAGCCTCGGGAGGATCTTCGCGGTTTTTGCACCACTTGCAAAATACATGTATTTTATATACTACTACTATGATATTTTATACATTTGATATAGGTATATTGAATTTGAAATCGAGGGAAAGTTTGTGAAATATTCAAATTTTCAAAATGTGTTTATTATCCCTCAATGTATTGAACTAGTATTAGTATGTATGTGAGACCAATATAATCCTATGACCTTTGCCCTTTCCTTATATGTATTAATATAAGAGTTATATAGTAGTATATGAGATTTACGGAATTAATAATCAAGCAACTTTGGGTTAAGTATTCATTAATTTTTATCAAATACTGTATTAATATTGTACTACTAATATATTTAAGTCTATTATAACACAAAATTATGATCCTTGTATACCTTATTACCTATACTATATCATATGGAATCTTTGATACTTTCCCGAAAAAAAAACATCAAAAATATGGAATTTAACCTATTTAAAAGATTGCACTTTATGAGCTATTGTTGAGTTGGGAAAAATGGCAAATTACTACATACCTAAAGTGTTTTGCACTTAAGTTATAAACCGTCGTACAAATACCCTAATATAATGTATGTATGTATAAGCATATGATTTTGATAGAGGTGGGGCAAATGCATATTCCAATTAATTCCTAGTCATAAATTACTGGCCGGGTTTAAACAGGACTTGATATTCCGGGGATATCATTAATTCAGGAGCTGTTTTTTATCTACGGATATAATTTGTGTGAATCGGTAAATTATCTCTCGAATGCCCACTCGTTTCCCGTGATTGATTTAATACCGCCAACAATCAATTCAATCATATCAGATATCTCTAATAGATATATATCTACTATCTAGGTAGTCTGATACCTATATTATAACTACGATATAAATAATAGAAAGCTATATACGAACATAATTTAAAGTCATAAACTCAGAATCAGAGTTACAAGGCTTCAGGTATTTTTAACAACTCAATATTATGTTTATCCGTTATACAAAATCAGTTTTCGGATAGTCTTTTCTAAACCCAAAATATATGATTGCACAGGTATACAACAATATTTGAATTTTCCTATATAGTATACATTACAAAGGGATTCCTGCAGATATTTTTCAATATACGGATATATGTAGAATCTGTAGTATGTACTTAGGCTCTTTATAATATATCTAGTAATATAATATATTCTTTATATGGCTTTGAAGTTTTTTCATATTTCACCGAGTTTGTTTTCAAAATTGCTTGAAATCGTGTCTGGCTAAAATATTCAAATTGAAATTGTTCATGGTAAAATGTTCAAGAATTTCCCATTTAGAACAATATGTATCCAATTCGAAAAGTTGCAATAAACTCTGATGTATCTGATGTCTAATGTATATAACTATATTTTAATTAATAATTAAGGTACTATAATATTAGTGCGATTGAATTGTCAATTTTTGCGTTGAGATCTTGAAAATTCACTAAAATATTCCAACCTAATACCAATATTAAATATCCAAACATTTGTTTTGACTCTTGAACAATTTTAATATGAATATTTTGTAGTAGCATACGCTCGTAACTCTTTCCCCATCATAAATATTCTTGTATTTACATATGAACATTAACCATGTGCCTTGTGCATGGCTAGGAATACAATTTAGGATTAGTCAGCTTCTTTAATTTTCAAAGACTTTTAGCATTTAAAAAAACCCTAGCCCATTTTGCAATTTGCATGAACAAATGCACATTACGAGCTGATACCCAGCTCTTGAGAGCAGATCAGTCAAAAAATATGTCTGTTGGAAATGTACAGTTTGAGTATTATATTCAAATGTTTGTTCTAATCTGATAGTATGTAAAGACAGGTGCATAATCATATATGTAATGTAAAAGGTTTGAGCAAATATAAAATAGCATATTTTACTATAAATATACCAGTATGAACAAAGGATTGTCATAAATAATTATAATTATTTTGTATTTATTTAGAATACTGCTCAGAGCAAGGGGTTCAATTAATTTAATTATTTTTAGATATTTCTCCAGCACAATGAAATCTCATTCCCTGGAACTCATTTGCAATACATGGAAAACTACATCATTATAATTTGGCTTTAAAATTCTTGGATTATATACCATGTAGGCATTGTATACGGATATTTCTTCAGGGATATTTTTTTAGACATAAAAAGACGTGGAAACTCTATTACTCAGGATCAGAAATATGCTATTGAATAACATTTTTGCATTTGGCAGCTTGACTAAATTTTTATACAATAATTTCTCTATTTTCAAAATCATTATAATAGGTATTTTTATGTCGAAATCCGTATAAATATTTATACAAATACTACCTACGATCATATATGCATTACTACTTTAATGATCATCAATCTATTCTATTCTTATCGCATACAAATTCATAATCTATATCGTATCAAATCAATTTACATAGACGGATAGGGTTTGGAGAAAAATAAATCTGATAATTAGATTTTTGATTATCAAAAAAAACATGGAATAAAATCAAATTATACTTTAATTTAACTTTAAAAGTTATAATTCAAATCTTAAATTCAAATCTTATTAAAAAACCAATACTTTGGCATTTTTAATTGGAAAAAGTCTGCTTAAACTTTTTTTTTGCACAAATCCTTATTTAAATTTTAATTACATTTAGATTAATACATATTCAATAGTCCCTGGATTTATATTAATCCTTTATAAACCTATATAAAAATTAACAATTATTAAGGCTTAAAAGCCGATTGATATACCACGATATATAGGTAGTAACTATATATGATTTATTCTTCCATTAGGAGAGCAATTATAAAGGGTTAGAAATTGTTATTTTATTACGCAATAAAAGTTTAGTTATTACTTATAGATATACTCGGATTATATTCGATGCTCTACAAGTTGTCCCCAATAGTAGTAAGCCACAAGAATGTGCATGTTTCCTGTACAAAGTGTTTGGGATAAGGAAACTTGTATACGATAAGTATGTATTACTGTATTAGTATTTATTGCGGGTGAGAGGACTCGATAGGAGAAAGAAAAATGCTTCCAATCTTTTATATTATACTCGTAACTTACGTTAAAACTTGAGACTCTAGAATAATTGGGATTACTCAATCATGAATTAAGTAAATACTGATATATAGATGTATCTGAAAACAATGTGTGAATAATTTAAGAGAAAAGTTCAAGTGGATTAAAAAAAGTCAAATATTTGCGAACGAAATTATCTAGGGTGGTTCAGGAGGAGGATATGACAGTCTACCGCGAAGGAAATTACCATCCAAATTTAGATCCTTGTTGAATTAAGGATATATCGGAGGGGGGACGAGAAGCTTGTTTACAATCCACGTCAAATAGTCTCGGATCGATCAGCTCTCTCACAATCCCCTACCTCCCATATCTCGTATACCACGGGAAATTGGGGGGAAATGACCCAGGTCAATTGAACAAAAAAATCAGCTTACTTTCATTCTCTGAGCTCATATTTTCCTGGACACTGTGTCACTGTACACTAGGGTAATAGGTGCCACCTGACTCACATTGCGAGGTCAACGGGGGATCAAGGTTAAATAGAATTCGTAAGTTAATATGATAGTATGGAATTGGGTGCAGAATTCAATGTGTTTTTGCACGGCCCAGTCCACGGGGGATTTGATTTCCCGCTGCTTACAGGAGTTAAGTTAGTCCCAGTCAATAATACTCGGACGAAAGAGTTAAATATAGGCCCGAGAGACGCATCTGCTCACTCCAATCTCGTAGTAAATGAGTGAGCCAGTTGGCCAATCTATATATTCCCACTACTTTCCCCGCAACTATTTATAGAACTCGGAATCAAGAGGCAGAAGACGAAACGCCTGCTTTCACTCTCAATAGATCGGGACTCCCCTTAGTTCTCACAGGGCTCCCCCAACGTATACGATCAAGGATTTAATCCTTTGGGGGGTTTTTCCCAAGATTTGAATCCTTTTTTATCTTTTGATGGGCAATAATAATAATAATATGTGCACGGGACGATATTCGAGGAGAGAGTGAGTGGATTCAGATGAGAGGGAGAAGTAGGGGGAACTGAGGACAGTAGAGCATTATATTCAGTTTGTGGTGAGATATCATATGATATTAGATAAAGTTTAGTACTTTGGCCGCATGTACATAGAGGAGTGTATATGTGCGTGAGTTGTCTGTTGGTCTGTTGCTTTTAAATCATACGGAAAAGTTGTATAGAGTGAGTAGAGATTGAGAGAGTGAGTTATCGGGTCGGATTTCCATATGCACTCCAGTGAACAAAATTTACTTCTCCAGAGCACTCTGTCGATACAAACATCATCTATTTCAAGGGATTCGCGGATACAAATTATGTATATAAATTCATCAAACTGGAATACATATCCCGCATGTCTTTAAGAATTTTTCCGTATTCGTACTACATCAAAAAATAGATATATCTGTACAACTAGAAGTTGAAACGAGATTTACTACAAATATAGCAATATCCGTAGGTTAAATAGTTCTTGAGAGTCGTACTTTTCAAATAATATGGGATTCCTAAGGATAAGGATTTAATTATAATCTAATACTACATAGGTTAGAAAATAATACATATATCCGATCTGATACAGCATTTGTACTATTTATCCTGAGATTGACAATAGAGTGTATTAGAATCGAATGTATCGTAGTACGTACAATAATACAATAGTACGATATGCTTAGCTTTTTCCGAGTACATTGAAGTCTGGTTAGAGAAAAGCGAAAGTAAATGGAAGGGATGGTGAAAGTGCAGTCCTTTTATAAATAATATAAGATAGGAATATCTGTATTTTCAACAAACCAATCTAATATTGTATCATACATGATACTCAGGATCAATATGTAATGTATTAACCTAAGTAGTATTATCCAGTATTACCCAGTATTACCCAGTATTATTGAACCCTATTTATAACAAAATATGTCTATATTGCTAAAAAATCAACTCACTTTCTTCGTGGCTCATGGACCCCTTTTTAGGGTAGTTGTACTGGGCGGTGGACATGTTTTGATGCTGCTGAGGGACCTCTCCGAGGTCAACGCTCTTTGTCTTTCCTGACTCTGTGTCATCCTCCGTTGGAGCTATATGTAAAAAGATTTTTATTATATAACATTTCTAAATTAAGTAAAAATAATATTATATTTTTATAAATTTCTGATTATAAGATTTTTCCCAGTATTATAAATGATGAAAAATATGTAATAAATATTTAATATGGGTAAAAATAAATTTCCTGAATAAAAAATTGGCTAATAATATTATACAATATAATACTACTAGATATAATACAAATATTTGTATCCCACTATGTATTAGAATATACGAATATATATCAAGTATTACATAATCATATTCATTTTCGAAGTTTGAACTTTGGATTGAACTTTGAAATAAACTTTGTCAAAAATTTAAATTGCTCAACTTTTGCAATCTATATATCGTGCAGATTAAGAAGTTAAATTAATAAATTATCAACATACCTACAACTAAATACGATGTATTTTATGTGAATACATAGCGTATTTGAATTTTAAGAATAGTAATTTTATTGTAAAAGCACGTGTAAATTAATATATTGTCAATCCGGAGTTATTATATTATTAATAGGATGCAAAAATAATATAAACTTTTTGTAAATTCTATTTTTAAAATACTACAAAAAATGCCCGGGTAAAAACAATAAAAGCTCTCTACAGACCCTTAAAAATCGATGTTTGGCTGTGTCTTTTTTAAGGGTTACTTACAAGGGTCTTTGTGGTCCTCTGTAGAGGGAATGGTAGTGGGTTTTTTGTAAGTAGAGGAGGATGTTGAACAAGCAGAAGCTTTGGGTGTCCTCTCTGAGGATGAAGTTGAGGCGGGTGAGGCGTCGGCTCCATTTGAAAGCTCCCTGGACTTATCTTTACGTGAAGGGGCCCTTGGCTTTTCATCCTCCTCATTATCTTTAATTTGGGATATCTTTACTCCAGTCACTTCTGAAAAAACGCCCAAAAACAAAAAGGAAAACAAAATTACAAAAAAAAAAAATCTGATGTTAAATTATAATAAGGGAAAAATGCACACATATGCTACAATAATTAATTTTTAGATAAAGTGTAGCTTTGCATGCCAGCGCCTATTACTAATAAATTTATTACTTATTGGGTAGTGGATTTACGGAGTAACATAAGTTGGCTACTCTCTCAATTATTCCTTTTAAAAAATTTGATACACTAGTACAAATTGACGATATAAAATAACTGAAGCAAATATCACTCCCTCCAATACTACGCATTTATCAAGTATAATCCTAAAAGGGTTTAATTTAATACCCTCTTTAATTACAGTTTAAAATGTATTCTACAAGTGCTCATTGTATGGCTATTAAAATTAGTATTGGATATCCGCTTTATTTTGTGAAATAAGATGATAAAAATACTATACATATATCGTATGTAGTAATATTAAGGATAAGCATGCAATTAGTAGACCATGAATAATTTTCAAGCATACTATTACATATTCCGAGCAATACGGATACGATGATGGATATTTGTTTTTCAATAATTAGAAAATACTGGTATCGAAATTTTTCCAAGTATCGATTCATTTTACGTATAAATATTAAATACAAGTTCATAAACCTGAAAATGTAACTGTTATTATTACGGATATCCGTATTTTTGGGAATTGAACTTTTGTAAAACTGCAAAACATATCTTACTATATGTATAAAATTAAGTACCTATCTCTTGGAGAATTTGCAAAATTAAGCTATAAAATTACTTATTAAAAATTATTGAATTAATTCTTTTAAGCAAAATATAATACTTATAGAAAATATATCCCTTATTCCAACATAATACTTATACCTTAAATTCTTACAAAATAGTAAATATGTAGGGTACATAAAATCCATGAATCATCTGAAGCGTTTCATATAAAAATAAAGCAATTAAATCATATTTGTATATATAATATTCTAAATTATAATACTACGGATAGTAGAGGATGATAATATTATAAAGATAAAGCAAATAGATAGAAATACACGAAGGAATAAATTAAAGATCTAATAATTTACAAATATATATGTAAAATGAAAAAACATTGCCCCTTATAAGTCGATTGATTAAGGGTGCTATTGAAATATAAAATTCCAAAGTCCAATCCAAAGATTCAAATATTGAACCTAATTATTTTGGAATAAATACATATAGTAAATTCAAGATAGATAGTAATTAATTAGAATTCGAATTCTCATTTAATGAAGAAGATAGATAGAAATTGCAAATAGATAAACCCGAAAAATGCAGAATACCCCGAACCTGTATACACCTGAGCCAATAAAATACCTATCCTTTTATACTCTATCGCATGTACTCGAATAGATAATAAAAATTCGCAAGCTCACCTGGAATCTTTTTCTTTTTGCGGCTGAAAAAAGGCATTTTGACTAAAGGAATGGGCATCCCCCGATCCAGGCACTCAGGAATTTAAGGGTACACACAAATCACAGGTCACAAATTACAATCTTCGATATTTATATCTAATTTATACAGGTAATTTTTATTAAAATGGGAATCCGGGTATGAATCACGATCGATTGATATCACAAACACATTTTTATACACATTTTGGCTTATCCAATCAATTAAAACTACGATATATAACTCTGTATTGGATTGATACTTGAAACTGATTGCTCACTCTACCACTTTATCACTTTGCATTTTATAATAATTTTTCACTTTAATATTTAAAGTTTATTTACACATGTCACATACACATATTTACTTAAAGTATCGTATTATATATATTCATTCAAATTGATTTCAACGATGAATTTAATGTCCATCCAAAATCCCAATCAATTGAACTTCCATTACGTGAAATTGTAGATCTGAGATTTTAAAAAGTAAATAAAAATCATTAGAATTTCAAATATCTATCAAATAATCCTATGATATTGCTAATATTTTAGGAAATATATGGGGTCTCAATCGAATATTGAATTTAGCTACTATTGTACTACCAATTCATGACAATTTTGGTGGATATTCGGGCTTAGCTGCTATATTACAAATACTAATTTAGTACAGGTACCTACAATCGGATAGGACTCTAGTCCTAGACACACATGGCCTAGCTAATGAATTCATTAATGGATGTTATGTAGCATGTATTCATTAGGCGAGCTTATTATGATTTGCCACTTTTTTACCGATCACGAACTTTGAACGAGAGTTAGTTTGCACCGGTTCGTGCCCAGCCACCTCCAGTTGTTGATCAATCCTTCTGGAAAATTTATTGAGAATATGTTAATCTTAAAAGTTTTAACTCTTTTACCATCCTATCCTACACCCTATGCATTAATAAACCCTGGATCCTCAGCCTTAATCATCCTAATTGAACAAATCATAATTATATTTAGACATTTGCTAACACGGGATTCTCACCTCGTGCTCACAAAATCAATGCCAATTCCAATCCCCGCTAAACCAATTAAGTACTCCACATTTTAGCAATTGCCAAACATTTTCAGACATCCTTATATGATTGCAACCTCTACCTGGAAAATCGGTATATCAGTATTACCAATTACTTAAATAGTAGTAGTGAGTAGTACGATATATACCATAAAGGAGGATTCAAGTTACCCAATCTATTAATTGACTAATTCAATATCCGTACTACTAGATACTACTAATACCTACTCGTATCCAACCTAAAAATCTTATAATAAAATTAATAAATTAAATGTATCGTAGACTAGTAGATGAACTCGAGTAGAGTATGGGACTTGAGCATTTATTCACATTAATAAAGAATTGAATTTAAAATTAAAATCTGACTACCTATTTTGAATATAGTACTATTAGATATATCTAATAGGAGTATATGCACTCCCATCAATCTCATTCCAGCCTTTATTTTTACCACTAAACATTTTTTTAATCCAATAATTTTTAGACTGTTAAAAAGCAATATTTGAGACGCTAATTGTCAAAGATTGATTTTGTATCATAATTATTCTGTGTCGTAAGGCTATTCTTAATTTCTTAAATCGAGGAGATTGTTTTCAAATAGTTTAAAGTACACAATTTTATTGTATTATTAGTACATTGATATATTTACACTACTTGGGTGGTATTAGAATAAGTTGTATTACAATATATATAATATTTATTCAATAGCTTCTGTCTTTACAATAATTCAAAATATTTTATTTCCACTTACGAAAAATGATATTGAATAAGGTTATATGGGGTCTGGCCACATGGGTATAATTGGCCAACAACATGATTTGGATTTGTGGATCATGATTGCAAATATTAGAATAAGAATAGTCAAATGCTAATGTGCACCTCATAAACACCTACCAAATACAAGTATTAAGTACTCGCAACACAAGCTAATGGAAATTTCCAAGTTTGTATTGTTAGAAAATATGGTGCTATTTTTTGATGAGCAAAATCTGGAATATGATTTTTACGATTGTGCCAAGTATGCAATATAATATTAGATATCTGTAGTACCTACTAGTATTGTAGTAGTATGTATAGGTACAGTCAAGTATGGCAATCTGTGCATAATTATTATTTACTAGTAGGGGTAAACCAACTACCAATAGTAGTAAGTTTGGTAAGGTTAAAATCATAAGATATAGGTATTTATAAAAATACTATAAAGGATAAAATCTGCTTATGACGGTATAACTCTAATCCCAAACACAATGCTAATTAATCTCCTCCATTTAAAACTTAATTTAATCTTTATAATCTCATTTTTCCCCCGATTCGTTCGAAATACGCTGCCAATTTTAAATGAATTTATATTTTATATAATATGATTGTATAGGTAGAAAGCAAGCTCATTAATTGGAGTAATAATTACTAATTTGATATATTTACGATTCACTTTCCTTGTTCATTCGAGAATAACCTTGCACTATGGGTTAATTACACTTGTTTATAGCCCTTTCAATTTTACCCATTTAATTTTTTTTAATACTTGATTTAAAGAATTTGAGCTATTTTTATCATTACTTAAAATTTACTCGAGTTTTTTGACTAGAATATCTAGTACATTGCTACAATATAAGAGTTTAGAAAAATAAAAATGATATTTTGTATTCAGAGGGGTTCAAACATTTGCCTGTTAAAATGGTGGTATTCTGGGTCATTTGGGGCATGTGCCACTTAGAATATTGCAATGAACTATATAATATAACTCTATATAACTTTTCCCAATGAACTATATAATATAACTCATCTCAATACATAAACTATTTTAAATGCACATCGACTCCTCAACTCAGGATTGAACTGCACATATATGAGTTTTATGAGATTTATTTGTATAGAATCAAATTAGCGCAATCTCTTTTTCAATTCAAATAAATATTTGACAATTTCGAGGGCCCAATCAATCAATTTTAGCTTAATTCTAAAACTCTAATATGAAATGGGTAATTGTAGGAATTAACGGGTCCTAGGCCGGGTTTAACTAATAAGGTTTTTTCCGTAGGATTAAAAAGTTTAATTGAATTCGAAAAGAGTGAAAAAGAAGAGTTTTTTTACTTGCCTGCCATCCCCGAGGGAGGTGTATGCACGAGTGTATTTTGTTCTTGATGACTTAACCCAACCCGGGGGATTTAGAAACACTTTTGTGCCACAATTTGAGCCGGTGTCACAAACACCGTACACAGTAGGGGGGATTGTGGGTTCACGGGGGGAAATTGGATTAAAAAAACAAGCAATCTGGTCTTTAATTAGATTAGACTGGACAAGATGGACCTATCCTAGCCCTAGGTCTTTTTTCAGAGGCTGAATATTGTGTGTAGGATGATTATTGAGTGATGTGTGTGTATGAGAGCGAGGGAGGGAGAGTAGTGAGCGACTGAACGAAAAAGCTAATGCAAAATTACAGATCTTCTCTGAATCTCCCAGTGTATAGTGTATACGATATATCGTTCGTAGTAGTAGTAGCAATGCAATAATAAGCCCCAGAACTCTCGCTTTTCGCATAAACTCTCTGAATAGTATTAGGAATAGTATACCTTTATATTAGTCCTACCTGCATAATATATCTCTAGTTATGAAAGAGGTGTTTGAAGGCCCTCGTCATCACTTATCCTCAGCTTTAGTTAGTCCATATGTAATAAGTTAAATGTGGATATTAAATATGTCAAACTTTCCAACCTACAAAATATTCCGTAGAACTCGTACATATTATTATATCCCAATTGTACTACAATACAGATATTTGAAATATACCTAGTACCTACTACGCGCATTTTATCCATGTTAATTATTTCAAATTATTTCAAATACCGGTATAAATATCCAAATTCCAAATATATAAATTTGAGGAATTTGAGGAAATATATTGATTTTAAAATTGAGGGCTTAATGCAATTCTTGAACCTTTTTACATTAATAAATTTGGACTCCGGATATTTAGACAAGGCCTGTTAATTACGATAAATATGGAACTGGAAAGTCTCATTAATGGGCAAAATTGTGTTGGATATTTTTGGAATTTAAAATGTGAGACTCCATTTGAGTAAACAGGCTCATGCTACCTATATTACAAGCTCTGAATGTACTTTTATTTTATCGTCTCTTTTTTGAGAGTTCTGTTCCCTGGAATGTTTGCAAATAGTTTGAAGTTTAAAATCCAAATATTGGAAATTTCTAAGCGGTAAAAATCACACTTGTTTACAAAAGTGTTCCAGGTGAGACTCTACTAGTTTGGATCATACATATAACTAGGGCCCTTTAAATACTGAGA
>JAAZTK010000115.1:0-29067 GCA_036507255.1 Megalothorax incertus | reverse complement strand
TCTTTACTTAATGTATTACCTTTATCTTTTATATATTTCCAGCTCGTATCAATTTAATAGCATTAATTTGACTGCATATATTCACAGAGTTATTGGACTATTGGAAATCCATTTAAACGGTCGGCCAAGCCATGTAGTATAAAAATATCTGCAAAAGCCACAAAACCACCCGGGGTAAAACAAAAGGAATTTTATGGAATTCTCAGAAATAGTCCCATCTCCATTACTCGTGTGCTACACTAACAAATAAATTCCAATCTAATGAATAATTAAAGATTTAATCCAAAAGTATGAAAAACTCCCTCTATGCCCCTCATAAAAAATTCCATCTCAGACCTAGTGAATATAAACTACTGGCGAGAGACAGTCAAATAAAAATTCCCCGCTCTCATTTTGTACTACTATATGAGAATGTCAACAGATCCGGGGACGGGGATTCCTTCTGGAGACTGCCGGGACTCTTCTCAAAGCAGTTAACTGTCCAAGTACCAATAAAATAGACTTGTCGCAAACTTCTTTCTGGAATTCTTGATCTAGCTTGCCAAAAGTCCAGCTCTCAGTCACAAAAAAAGGGTTCCAGAGAATTTAAATCCCTCGACTTTCCTCCTTCACTTCCTTCCCCCTTTGTCTGGTGAAAATGAGGAGAGCCACCTCCTCCTCCTCCTAATAAAAGATCTCAGTTGGAGATGGTTCACGGATAAAAAACGGTGGAGGGGATCAAAACTTGTAGAAAAAACATGCAGACTACACTCGGGGAAAGCTTATAAAAGGCTCGCCCCATTTCTCCTTTTGAATTGGATAATGTCTCTCTTTTCCTATACAAGTACCGTACATTCCAATGAATCTCTTCCAAAATTCTACATTGATTTCTTTTGCAACTTTCTCCAAACCCCAAAACTCCCGTTTAAAAAACCACACACTTGACATAGCTTAGATAATAAAAAGATGCATTTCATACAAGAATCCGCAAAGTCTGTTTATAACAAAGGGAATTGCAATCTCAGAAACTCTTGATATTTGAATTTCCTCCGAATTTCGGGCAACTCTTTTCCTTTGGATAGGATTTCATAAATTGGGGATATTGGAGGATTACAGATCGTTTTTGATATTATTTTCGTGTACTTTATACGGGATAAACATAGTAATTCTCTGATCAAACATCTGTTCTTTTTAAGCCTCTGATACGGCATCGGTGAGCCCGTATAATAGTAGTACAATAGGCCGGAAAGTTATAAATACAAGTACTACGTGGAGACGGTGAGTACTACGTGGAGACGGTGCAGTATTGCAAATTTAGATTGGACTTGGCCCTGCAAATATATTGTTTGCATGCTCCAAATTTGCCTTCTTACGATCAGTATTACAAACTGGGGCCCACCCAACCCCCTGTACTTGGCTTCCTTTATAACTAAATCCAGTAAATTCTAACGTCCTCGACTTGACATTGGGTAAGCTATATCCTATAGCCATGATACAATATTTACTAAATGCTTTTATTCCTTTATACTACTCGCGACTATTATGCATTATGAATGCAAAGTACTTTACTATCGTACGATATAGGGCCAATCATATTTCTCCGGGAATATTTCGCAAGTAAAATTAAAATATTGCACAAAATGTAATGCAATAAATAGGAAATGGTTTTGTGGTCTGACTAGCCTAGGACAGGAACGGTCTTTTTCCTCCACTTACATTCAACTTGTACGAGTAGTACTAGTGCTAGGTACGAATATAAGAGAGAATCGTCAACCAAAAACGAGCCGAGGAAAGCATGATCGGAATAAAGTATATAGGGCCTTTTAAAAAAAGAAACCGAATTACAAGCCATATAAACGGGCCAAATAAATTATATGTGCTTTTAGCGTTTTAGATAACGGCGGCGGTCCTAGACCGGGAAAAGTAGGAGTTAAGATAATGCTCCTACTACATATACTCGCAAAAAAATTAATCGAACTAAAATCCCATTTTTCCCTTCTCAACACACTACTAGTAGTACTACGATAGTTTGCCTTCTTTGTGCCAAAACCCATAAAACCCTTCGAGGAGGGCTGCAAGTTGGGCGTCGACAAATCCTAATTTTCAAATGACTCAAACCAGCGAACGGGTGCACACTGACTAATGAAGGAATATGTGCGAAATTTCTGCAAACTTTTCTCTCTAAACTGCAACTCTGAAACATATAGGCTCCGAATCAAATAGACAGTATCCCCCCGATGGCCCGATCGCATGTTGATAGCTTCCCCCGAAAATTATTTCGCCCTATGCTCCGAATTCCAAATTCTCTTCGCCTATTTTTATTATGGCACTTTCTCTAAAGCTTGATCCAATGGGGTCAAAAGCGGCGGGTTTTCTACCTTACTTGCATGCACCCTTCCCTAATGAAGATTGCATGCAACTACTCATATCAGTTTGCTCAAAAAACCTTTTAAATACAAATGAGAAGCAATTTAATCAGGTTCGCATAGGTATACAAAATTTTGTGACAAAGTTAATAAAATCCATCTAAAAAGCTAATTATTTCTCTCTCCCATATATTGTACCTACTAATAAAATGAATGGAGACTCATGGTACGATACCCATTAATTCGGAATTTGGCTTTAAGCAGCAAATTTTAATTAATTCCTTCATTTTATTAACCACGAATTTGAGCCATTGCAATTCCCTCGTCATCTACCACACAATACAAATCGTGAGTTGATACAAAAGGGGGCCAACCAGCTAATTATTAAAAGACTAATAGTAATCAAGCGTGAATTTTATTCGCCATTTGCCTCAAATACTAATATTAAAATGAACATTCTGAAATATACGAGTACACCTAATGGCTATTAATCAATGCATTAAAAAGGTAATTAAAGAATTTCCTCAAACTCATATGAATCCTAATGTGTTAAAAGTGAATTAATTCAAGTTTACGAGGATCATGAATTGAATTCAACCCTGTCCGCCTTACCTTTAAATAATTAGCTAATGAAAGAATCTAGGTAAATCAGCTCGAGGGCACTTCTTTTGCCATCGAAAAGTTATTTACAAATTGAAAAAAGTATTGAGGATGAATATAATGATGAAAGGAATGTGCTATACGTACCCTTTTCTATTATTATTTACAAATTAAATTACAAGGACTGGCCCCCCTCCACTCGCTGAACGAACAATACTTGTCAAATATTAACATAATGCAAACAAAAAGCATATATAATGTATTAGCTCTCGATTCAAGTTGTACTAGTGCACTTCCAGCTATCGGAGTCTGTACAATACTCAAAGATAAAAGGTATAGAAAAACTTTAATGAAATATCAAGGTCAGACAAATTAATATAATCTCCTCCGCCTCCTCTTCGTATGTACACAGACAAATGCATTAACAATTTAACGCCTTCCCTTTATTATATAACAATTCCGCAGTGAGTTGGTACAAGTCTGTTCTCGTATGTAAAGCACATGTTAATTAGGTAATCTCTGTGCATAAACCTCATTTTACGGAGCTCGAGATGATTGAGTCAAACCATTGAATATTAAAGATCCTAACCAGAATTAAACCTTTATCAAACTCTGCCTCTCACTCTCTCGACTAGGCTTCTAATTTAACATAATTCATAATATTCATAATCAGTAGTTTTTCACACTTGAGAATGACCTCCGTGAAATTAAAATGTACAATAAACATGTCAGCTTTTAATGAAGAAATTTTAAACGGTCCGTTCGCTCCTTTGTAAATTTCGCCATCTTTATTCGGCCAGATGGGAAAGGTTTAAAATTATTTGTCCAAATAATTAGCACTATATAACAGCCTCCGAACCACTCCTACAAAAAAACTCATCTTTTTTCGCACATTTAACAAAACCCCATTAGAACAAATTAAAAAAAAGAGGAGGACAATTGCAAAAAAGATTCATATTCATGAAAAAAATATTTATAGAATATTTGCAGATTGAGAAACTTTTATCTTGCCATTTTTACAAGTTGCCAAATATTGTATTACATCTATTACAAGTCTAATAATGACTAGGTACTAAAGATAAGGGGAACCTCTGAGATCCTCTCATGAGATCACTCTTGTGTTTATAATTAGATAATGAAACTTTTTTAAAAAAAGATTTCGAAATAATCAAATTTAAAATTATAACAGCTTCACTCATCTAAATTTAAGGCTTATAAAGTTGGGGCTATAACTTCAAAGTAAAGGAGGAAAGTTTGGAAGGAATTCTGACAAGGAAATTAGCACAAGTAATGGGAGGAAGGGAGGAGGAGGAGGAAGTGGAATCTAATAATTTCAATCAATGAAAAAGTTAAGCAAAACTTTTATACCCTCCCACTCCTATCCTATACTTTATAAGGGCCACTTTCAAATTAAATTATTCATCTTGAAATTTAACTCATTAATTGCACCTAACCTAGATTTTGCATACCCTGCAAAGTGCACACATGCTAAATGAGTCATTTACAAAATTACCCTATATCCGTAATGAAAAATGCAGTGCACACCACCAAAGTTAAGGGTGCATCTTTCAATGTGTATGGAAGTTGCAATATTAGATTAACAAAGAAATATCATATTTAGGAAATGGCCATAATCTTTATGAACTCCTGAAAGAATGAAATGGAGTGGCCAGAATTTCTTGTAAAGATTCTCTGTGTGTAAAAGCAAAACTTTTCGTAACAATAATGACAAAAATGAGGGGAAATGCTCTCCTCAGTCCTCTCTCTTTGCTCCTGCTCAACGCTGACTTATTTAATTTATTTATTGGGCAAAAAAAGTAGGAACACTCCTAGTTTTCTGGTAATTTAATTATTTTAATTCTCTCCTCCTCGGCGCTCAAAGTAAAGGGCGGCTAGAAGAGTCAGACGAATATCAAGGCTTGTCATCTCCTTCTCTCGACTCTCTTCACACAAAGTTCAAAACTTCCATAAGTTCTACTGGCCAGGCCCTCCAAAACAGCTAATCTGCATTAAGCATTAAGATTAGCTTGCTCTTTTGTATTCCCCAACCGCTCTCAGTCCAAGAACTCAAGAGGAGAACCCCTCAACAAAAAGTTCGCATTCCGACAGCAACGAGGGAAATAAATTGTAAAATCAAAGACCTCTCGAGTCGAGAACCTATCAGCCAGATAACATCGAATTTACTCGACTCTTGGCTAACTCTATAAGCTCATCCTCCTCGCACTGTGTACCCAATGATCAAATGACTTGAGATGTCTCCTCAAGTTCAAGTTTACCTTCACTTGGGATTAATAACTTAATACTTTCAGCAGCCCCTAGTTTGGTCAAATCCTCCAAAAGCCACCCGTACAAAAAAAACTATAATTTTTAAAAATATCAAACAATTAAATGTCAAAACGCATCTTCCCTCAAAAATGACAATTACAAATTGGCTCAATTGCTCATTGCACTCGTACTAATTGAGCCTATGATATTTAACATGTAGTAAATAGTGGAAAAATGATATGTTGAGCTACTACCTACCACCCAGTCAATTAGCATAATTTAATATTTATAGCACATCACTCATATTGAGTAGCATTATAGCATGACAAAATAAACAAGAGTCCATGTATTCCTTCGAGCTAATCCAAAGACCCCGTAGTACAGATAGTAGGAGCATTGTATGCTCCTCCATTAATGATAACAAAGGGGTCGTCTTTTTAGCGATCCACCTTTTGTGTATATATTTGCATATGGTCTGACTGCTCGTCTTTTATCTTTACGTCTCAGCTTACACTAATACACATACAAACTCTTCCAGCTCCATTGACATAACCAGCTAGTATCCATTTCTCTCTCAGGGATGAGAAATAAAACAATTGCAAGGGAAAGAACCATCTGGTTCAACAATTTAATTCATCATATTCAGGACCAATGAGTAAGACCCGTCGACGACGCCCTTATCCTTTTAAGATTAGAGACCCCAAGCCACACAATTTCCGCTCTTTAAAACTGCATATATATTAAGCAATCCTGAGAGGTTAACCTAAAGCCAAAATAATGTACGAATGCTTCCGAATGTTTTTGTAACGCATTGTATTACCACTACTGACTACGCTACTCACTCTTCTTTATTCCCTTGTCATTTCCCAGAGCCCCCGAGTAGTATCTAATACCTACTCGGTTAAATTGCATATTCATTTGACTCCTCCATAAAATATTGATTCGATCCAACTCTCAATTATCCATCTACGAGTACCCCTACAATATACAAATCTCCATATGTATATAAAAAGCGTACGTTAATGCAAATCATTTTATCTAGATTAGACTCGCATATATCTTGCCTGATTTGGATTGTACGTGTCTCTACTCTAACAGCCACCCACACTCGTATATGTACCTACCATGATTCGAAAACCTTTTAATTTAATTTCTTTGACCCTATTTAAAAACTATTAATAATCCCCTAATTATAAGGTTGGGCGAATCGAAACGAAACCGCATTTCACGAGGAATTTCATGATTCATCCCAGCTCCTCCCCTAAATTTGTCCAACTAGACATATACACGCTTGCTTTATGGTTGCATGCTTAATTAGTTAATTACTGCATGGGTTGGAATTCAAATTCATTTCAAATTAGTTGGGCATATCTCGACTCCTTTTTTTTGAGAAACTTCCCCCTACTTGAAAACTAATTCAAGCTAATTCTATTTCAACCTAAAATGCCTTTTTGAACTTTTTTTATCCAACCCTCTCTCCGCCGCCTTGCATGTAAGGTCACTGGAGAATTGAATGACAAAATTGCTCAATTTTTTAAGAATTCACAACTTCTAAAATAGGTTCGCAACTTCACATCTCATGACAAGAAATGGTTAAATAAAATTTGCATTTATTATGTAAGGAAATAATCCGATTGTCTTTTGCTCAAAATGTGAACAGAATTTCTGATGAGGGAACATAGCGTTCCCTCCATAGGTTTCAAGTGAAACAATTGGTTTATATGCTCTCAAGATCAGACTCTTAACGTTATTGTGTCGACAATACTTTTCAGATGTGTAATTTAAATATGTAATTTAATTCCACCCAACTTTAAACAGAACTTGGAGTTAATCAAATCTTGTACATGAATTTGACATTTTATTCCCAGTTGTAACTACATTTCTATCTCAGAACTCATATCCTCAGATCTGTAGTTTTAACATCTCAATTCCTATACAAATAAACATTTCTAAATCATTCGAATTCTTAAAAGATCCACATTTTATATCTGCAAAAAGGAAAGTGAAAAATAAAATAAAGCCTACTTTCACATCATAAAACGGTTCAGTTGGCCCTTTCTCTCGACTTGCATAAGGGGGAATAAAAAAGAATACTGCAATGCTCTAAAGGAAGATATTTATAGCCTAGAGAATTGAGCACTTGCTCCAGAATTCTAATATGAATACAAATCTACGATACATATCACTTTTATATAAAAAACCCTCAATCCTTACTGCAGTACCTACTCGAGGACCCATCATATCTCCAGTAAAAAGGGTTAAAAACGATCCTACAAAAGACACTTCCCCCCTACTTGAATAAATTCATAAGACTCAAACGATACAATAAAGTTCCAGAGGAAGACAACAACAACGGGAGCATAAAAGTGTCTAATAAAAAATCCAATTGGCATTCATTTTTTAGGACAACTTGTACATGATTAATACAATATTATAGGTAATCGGAGGAAATGTGAAAGGTCATGCCCCGGATATAATTTAAGGGTTGCTCTATTTACTCGGAAAGATTCCTTCCAAAGATATTTGCAAAGTCATCCTTTATACCTCCCCAGTATTTTGGGGGCGTAAGTAAATATATCATAAAGGTTTTGGCCGTAAAAAAGAGACAAAAGAGCAATTTCCCCGAGGAAGGTTCACAATAAGGGGATTTATCCAAATCGAAATTTATGTGAAATTCACCTCGTTTATTCAGAGTGGCTCGAATACGATGTACTTCATCGAAAACAACCCATAATAGTAAACGAGAAGAGGGCCGAGTGGAGGAAAAAGGAGTTTTTCAGGTCTTCATTCTCAGTCTTTATGATCTTTCGAGAATACAAAATACAATTGGATCCGAATATTGAGATGTCTGCGAGAAATTCCCACTCTTCTCCATTCCCGAATGTAATTCCCCCCATTCCTCCTCCTCCCTTCACTTCCTCAACAGCGAGCATAACATTACAAGAAATTCCCCTCCTCCTCCTCATTCTTCTTTTTCAGTGTGGATATAATGCATAAATGATATTTGGAGGCGGAAACGAGGAAAACCTAAACCTAAACGCGTTAACCACCAAACTCACTCACTCGAAGATGAGTCAAGAATTTCAGCTCCGAGCTTCATTTGCTCTTTCGAGTTAAAAAACTTTATGAGATTCTTTTATAAGCAATTTCAGTCCCGTCCACCCTCAAAAAAATTCCATCTCTCCGACTCTCGAATTCCTCGGCCCCGAAAAAAATTGCTCACTTGATTATAAAAACGGCCCCCAATGTTTTCATCACTATTTTTATTTAGAATTCATTCCTATGTGAAGATTGAGGAGTGAAAGAAAGGAAATTATATTTTCAGAATATATCATAAAATGAGGAAGAAAGCATTATTCATTTCCCAGTTCAATTTCATCCGACTGGAGCCCCCGAAAAAAAAAATATTAGGTACTACGAGTTATGAATAAAATGAAGATTTGCATAAACCCCAATTCATTTCTCGGGATTTCTCATAATATATCATTCTTCTCCGAGTTCGACTGATTTCAATGATGAAATATTTTATAGTCTCCATTCTGAACTTAATATCTCTCAAAAAATGGAGCGGAGGGTGTTGCTGCTGGATCCAGAGTATTAAAAATTCCATCTAAATCATATACACAATCATTTTATGATGATCACTTCGCCTCCAAAGAGGAGGTTCTACATTTTTTATTCTCAAAGTGCTTCCCATTTGAGTTGAAAATGATTCGATATTAAAAGGATTAATCCGAAATTCGAATAAATGGAAGGCCCAGGCTTCCAGTTAAACTTTATCAATTTAATCCAACCCCCGATAGCCTGCAAAGCCAATTTCCTGGCTCTATGAACCACGATATCCTTTTAATATAATTAATTTCCGTGCATTAAAATGGATAATTTTTCTTTTAACCATTTGCCAAAACCAGCTCGGGGTTGGCTACTGCATGCAATGGGAAGTCTACTACACTGTACGATACTACAATTATTAAACGCCTACTCAAAACGCCCAAAAAACCCCCAAACATGCACTCTTAACACATTACACACACCTCTGTTTATTTTATGCTAGGACAAGTTGGCCAAGCCGAGCGTTCTTACTCCTAAGAAAAATAGATACAAGTTTAAATATTTTTAGCAAAAACCTCTGGACTTTGTATGGGCCATCTCTCTCCCTAGCCCAAGATAACCCAAAGTGATACTGACAAAAAGAAACATTGCTTTGTTTAACATTTTTACACAAAAATTCAACAAAATTCCCGTAAGTATAAACACAATAAGCAGAATTCTATTTTCTCCGTAATACTTCTCTCCTCATTTTAACTCACTATTCCTTTGAGACGCCCATCTCTAACCCATATCCTACTCCTCCTCCTCATTCTCGAATCCTATTCCCATCTATTCTAAGCGAGAAAAAAAACTCACAACTCTAGTGGGATTTTACATTGCAACTTGACTTGTCTTCTTCTCATCTCCAATTGTCATTATTCACACCCCTACACATATGGAACAACTACATAAGAATTTACAGCCAACTCTCCGCGAATGCCAGCTTCAGACCAAAGTTTAACGTAGTACGATACAACTTATGTACGGTCTATATCCTTTCCCCGAGTTCTTCAAACTGAAATAATGTTTCCAATAAAAAAAGTTTTGGAATTTCAAAGTCCTCGCCTATTCAAACAGATAACCCAAAGGTTTTATACGCCCAGCAGATGCACAGATAAAACTTATTTATCTAAAATCACCAAAAACTTTACTTTATCTTTTAAAATTTGTTTCTCCCATTCGATTCCTCACCTTCACACTCGCATATGCCTTATAAGGGAGCCGAGGTAAATCGAATACGGCATCGAAAATGAGTCAAATAAATTTACTCATTTGGGGCACGCTGAATCTTCCAGTATCTTCAAGTATTCTCCCCTAATAATGGCCAAATCTAATTTAGCCTTATACGAATTGCAAGATTTATTTCAACTGCATCCACCAATTCTCCTCAGCTCCTTTTGCTGCCAAAATAGTACCTAAAGATTAGGAGAAAAAAATACCCAAGTTCAAAACCTTTGGAATTCCCGAGCAAAATACTTGAAATTTATGCAATTTGTGCAACATTTCTACAGTTCACGTAACACCCATTCCTCTCTCACACTGTAAAACATAAATTACACCCTATCATATCACCACGTTCCAAAAACACCATCTAATAATCCCCCCTAATGAACAGAATTCTCTCTCAAACCCATACAATTGTATTACTACCAGGAGGAGATAAGGGGAAAGTACAAGTAATTGTGTGTTAATGATTGATTATCCAACTTGTACCTACCCCTGTTGCACTAGGATTTAAGCCACACTTTGTACACTACTCTGAATATATACTTTTACAATTGTACACTCCTCTCGCTCTAGATTATGGCATATTACACTGCAGCCAGTCTTTCTCCTCAGCCTGAAATGAATACAAATGAAATCCCAAACCGAATCCGAGAAACTATTGAATATTCAGAGAAATGCAGAGTTTGGAGTTGCTACTAAAAAAGTAAAAAAAGCCTTATACGTTCCCCCATTAAACTTTTAATCTATCTAGTAATTCCACCCATCTCCTCCTACGCTTCTGATCTAAACCCTCCTCCTTTACTAAATCTGATTGTGAAGGGTATTGAAATATCCGACTCGGATATAGCCCTAGCTTCCAACAGAACTGATAATACGCCTCCCCCCAATGAAATGAACCAACCTAATTATCCCCTAATTCAGTTTACTTTTACTTACACATTCGAAATTCAATTCTGCAATCCCTAATTTATGGAGAGATCCGAGGGTGACAATGAAATTAATTTCCTTCTCCGTCTCACTCTCTGACTCGTCGGAAAGGATCCTGGATTCAGAGATCTAAAAAGAAGGATTTATTCATTTCTACTTACAATGACATTACAAACTTTTTTTTCTTTCGGTTCTGGCTCCACAATGTGTTCCTTTGTAAGCAACTTTTTACTTACAACTTACAAATCCAATACAAGTTCAACACTGATCCGGAGTCTCACCCCCAAAATTAGATATTTCTCCGGGCCCCGCCGGGGCTCAATCCCAGTGTAAATCTACCCTAGATTAACCTCAGCCGTTCACTTTATCGATCAAGATCGAGATATATATTGTACAATTATCCTAACCCAAAAATTATCCGACTTATCAAGACATCAGAAATGATGAGAAACTCATTTAGGTCCAATCTTTCATGTCATTCCATGATTTGATCATTCAAAATCTCATTCCAAAACGTCACGGCGTAGAAGTTCGCTAAATCAGTGCATTTCAGGAAAGCGCAGCTAAAAAGATATTGTATTTTGAAAGCTATAATAAATCAAGGAGAATAAGAATATCCGTAATGGAGATATATTAAGGAGGAATTGGAAATCGATTCATTTTAGCGCCTTTTAAGATGCTCACTATCATAGTAGTAGTACTACTACAATAAAAGCCAAAATATTGGCAGGTATAAAGTAGGTAGTGGTACTTTTTCCTATTCTGGGATATCTTCATTTCATAAGAATTGAATATTAATGCTTCAAAGTTAATATACAGATAGTTCGAATTTCCTCCTCTATAGATTATTTGTGGTTAGATTAAATTTACCTTTCCTCTCATTCGTGTCTCAATGAAAGCTTTCGTAATAAATGTCAAATGGCGGGGGCAGAGGCTAGGAAGAAAACATTTGTTCCCAATTTCCTTGCATGTCCCCACAAAAACTCAAAACAATATTGATCACGGACTATTTTATTGGGAATATAATTATGATACTACGATGCTAGAGTGTAGCATAAGGAAGAACATTATTACTTGACATTCGTTGGGATAAGAATCAATATCATGTCATCATGATTAATCATTGACAAACAAAAGACAATTAATTCCTGTTCTTGTCCCCCTCCTTTTTTTGCTAATCTATTCTATCAGCCAATCATAGGAACAAGTCTCTAAAAACCTATATAAGAAATTTTGCCATCTTTCTAAAGCCAACAAGTCACTCAATTGTTAATATAATTCTAAGAATTGTTAACAATGAAATTGTAAATTTAATACGCGAATAATTTCATTTAAATAATTTCTTTTTAATATTAACGAGACTTCCAAAATGCAGAAGGTGACTTTGGAATAGGTCCATAGGACATTTACATACATTTTCGAGTGCACTTTTAGCCCATTCCCAGTGCATTTCAAACTCCCAAAGTAGGCCTAATAAATTGTAGTAGAGAAGACACAAAATAGGTTCGCAAATTTATGCGTCTGGCTTGAATGCGAAAAGAGGAGATGAAGGGAGAGCTTAGGTCCCAATCTTGATGATAAAGTATCTCATATTAAACAAGGTAGGTTGGAAGCAAATGGCCCAACAATTCTACAATATGTCCTAGGGAGAAAAGCCAACGGTGAATTTAACCTTAAATTTTCAAAAATATTTCAACAAACTTGCATCTGGATTTTTATGCAAATTCCCCTCAAGTTATAATACTATTCAGTAGGTTCAATTCAAAGGGAAAGATTAGGAGAATTCAGAATCCAGCAGCCTTATGAAGGAATCTCCCAAATGAACAGTAGACTCTTCAATCTTACAAACTTTCCTCGAATATCCATATTCAAGTTCTTGGCTCCGCATCTCTTGTATAGGTACCTAGTACAAGAGGAACCTTCGCATTGACTAATTACAGGTTCATTTCGCTACTTTACTTTCTCCAGCTCCTCTCTCGCTCTCTCTCCCGAGGAGGAATAGTAGGAGGAATAAATTCATTAAGCCCAACTCGAGATTTATGTGCTCGACTCTAGCAAATTCCCTCTCAAGAAATGTTTCCCTTGTAAAATATCGTCTCCCCTCCAAAGGGACTCTCATAACTCGCAGAGCTAAACATATCCTACCTAATAAAATATCCATCTATTTTAAAGTTTGGATTAAATCCACTTTGTACTCGTATACCATGCATCGTATTGTAGTACTACGGTATAAAGATTACATGAGCCTTATTGCATTTTAAAGCAGATGTTTCAACGAATTTAGCTAAAATGTTCAAAATTTATAGAAGCATATGTATCGTATTAGCCAAATAATATTGATTCTGTCTTGAGTAATTTTTTACTTGCAGAAACCTCAATTATGGAGAATGATCCAATAAGGATCTACATAGTTAGTCCATGTGTTTGCATTTGACATTTATTTGATCAGACAATGAGAATTCGAAGGTTCCTTTTATCCTAATTTGTCGTGCCTAATTGTATGGGGCTTTATCCGAGGTCGGCTAAAAGAATCAAATGAATTTAGCGGTTGATTGCACATGAACATCTTTTGGCCTTGTAATATAATTCTGGTTGATCGGTAAAGACCTAAAAAATACCACAAAAGTACATCTTTGACTTGTAATGTCGCGGTTCAGCACATTTTGTTGAGGGGCGTTAATAGAGCAAGTAGTAGTACCACAAGTACGTTTGAATAGTACGAGGTGATGCCAGGATCCCCCCAAAAACAGGGGATTCTTAATTTCCCGTGATTGACATAACGCATAATTCCATTAGGACATTGACAAATGAACTGTGCGTGATCGAGAGAGACACCGTACATTGTGGCCTACACTCTATATCTTCGGATTGATGACTTTGAAACTCGGACCCGATCCCCTAAAGTTCCGAGCACCGAAAAAACCCCAAAGGTCTTTCTTTTCTTCTGCTTGCCTATTACTAAATCTTATTACATTCAATTCAATTGTCTTTTACGCATCTCTACTCCTTGGCATGCCCCCATCACATGTGTCCTCCTCGGAATTCTCAATTGAAAACAATTTATTTTAGTGCTTAAAGCACGTTACAAGAATATCCCTACAATTATCGACGTAATATGATTTCTTATGCAATAACTACATAAATAAAGCCTTCCAATTTGAATACTAAAATATTCAATGAATGATCAATATGGGAAATTTCGAAGAGCTATAAAGAGACAATTTCCTCAACTCTCGAGTCCTTGATCCTCATCAATAGTACTCTGAAACAATAATTGTCTCAGCTCCCAATCACCCGCGTGGATATCCCTTTTTATAGGGAGAAAAACCCACTACCTCAATGGCCAATTGGGATCCAAACGAGGAGTACAATTGCTCTCAAAGAAATTGCCCCATCATTGGCGGGTTAAGGGAAAAAGTTTCGATGTTCTCCCTTCTTCTCTCTCTTCGTTCCCAATCGCACTTTACCTCTGCTAATCGTACTCATGGGTATATTGTGATTCCAATGGGGGGAAGGAAGGTTCACAAATATATTACTCAGGACTCCTTCACCCTACTTCTAACAGACAATAAATAAAATACAATGTGAATTGGATCATTTTGTTTTTCTCCGACTGTGTACGATATATCCTATTGTGCATCGTATCTGTAAAAATGAAATATTTATGTTTGAAAGAATTTATACATTCGAATTTAAAAACGGATTCAGTAGCCTATTACTCGAGGCTCGTAGAATATATCCAAAATTCTTAGAGTCCTACTCTAATAAAGATCAAGAATTTAAAAACCTACCTCAGCTCTGGAGCTTGCCCCAAATTCCTTCAAGATTACCCTCGTTATTTGCCACCATATTTTACCTAATCTGTGAGAATTAAGCCAGCCTCAGAATGAACTTTCTTTAAAACTTTTAATCCCTTGAGCCCCATCTTAATATCACCTCTAAACTCTCGGATTGAAAATGCTCTAAAAGCCAAAAGGATTAAAACCTACTCTTTTTATGAGTTTAGAGTAGTGTGACAACTTCAAATCTGAATCTTCTCCAAATATTAAAACTTTAAACTTGATGATTAGGGTTAAGAAATGATCAGAGAACATATTCAGGCATTCCAATTCAACTTTTTCGCATTGGAAATTTTTGTAGATATTTCACTCGACTTTCCCTTTTTGGGAGACCTTTTTCTTTTGCTCCATTTCCTCAAAAAAGGTATAAAAAAGGTTATCTAAAATAGATTTATGCCTCTTTCTCTTGAATGTACCCTACCTTTTAGGTTTACTTTTCCGGCCCATCTCCTCTTGAACCACAATCTCTCATACTCTGACCTTTTTCCTTCTTTTTCCCCTCAATTTTATTCATATACAAATCTTGGAGTTGGCCATCTCATTTTATTTTGGCATTCCAATTGGGAATTTAATAATAAATGGACTTCGCTTCATTTAAAACGTGTTCTATCCCCCTCACTCCCCCCTTTACCTCACCCGAGAAATATTTTTTCAACTTTCCCTAAATTACACCGTATGGAGCACGTCTTTTTGCTCGTTCGTCCCCACCCCTCTTTCTCGTGAGTCGAGAGAAAGGCCTAATGCTCCTTTATTGCAATCTTGAGAGAGCGCATTTTTACACATTTCCCTACCCCGCTCTCGAGACTATTAAATCTATTATTAAAGCAAAGCAAATAGAAACTTGGCCCTTGGAGGAGGAGGTGGAGGGAAACCGAGAAGGGAAAGAAAGGCGCTCAAAAGAACAAATCCTCTCCCCTCCCCCTCGCTCTCAGGATCAGTTGTAAAATGTGCATGATACGATACATCTTGAAAAGTAGGCAAAGCTCTCGAGCAGTGCATTTAAACATTAAAAATCAAAACAATCTGGCTTTAAATAGGGTATCAAAGCAGGCTTAAAACAGCCCCAATAAAATTTCTCAAAACTCCGAAATATCCAACTTTTTGCCGGGTAAAAATTGTGGATTTTTTGCAAAAGAAATGTGTGCTAAAAGAGATATGAAATAATTCTATCAAGTTTGAACTAGAGATATAAATATCAGTTTAAATAATTGAAAAGTTTTTTGGGGAAAAAACAAAAAGGCTTAAACTTTTTTTAGCTCGAGACAAACAATGGGCAAAAAAGATTTACTGGGTCTACAAGAATAAACATTTAAAAAATGCACATTTTACTCTACTCTTTTGCTGTTTCCCATATCCTGAAAAACAATAAAGTAAAACTTTTTTCCCGAGCCCTGTAGAATATGCATAGAAGAAGTCTAAATAGCCAAAATGTAGAATTCCCAGCAGCTGAGCAATTCCGAGCACCAAAGGAAATAATGGCAGAATAACATGAATTTAATTTACATTATGGTATGTTAGAAGCTACAGCCAATTTTGCCCATAAAACTTTTACTAAATTGCTCAAAGTTTACATGGGGTGGAAATGCATGTGAATATAATCTTTAATTCTACTCATTTAAAATGACAATGCAGTATACTAGTACTACTGGACCAAACCCTAATCGATTGAGCTAATTAGTTTGATTTGAGAGAGAGTCTCATACTAATGTTAAAAGGAATATCCTACTCATAGAACAAAGACAATAGGCACATTTGCTAACATGTTCTTCACTCTATATAAAAGCAATCCTAATTTATAATTTAAGACTCGTCTATTCTTCCATGTACTACTACATTACGCCATATAGCCAATCTCGAACCAAATAACATTAGCTTTGAGGATATCTTCACTTAACTCAAATTTAGGAACCTACTCCCACCACTCTCATCCCGAACAATTTATATCCCTCCTAAAGATAATTTAAGGAAGGCTGTTCCAAGAGTCGGAGAGCTCCCGAGAAGCCCCAGAAAGAAACTCCTTTTCCACTGCACCAGCATCCATCTCACTCTCCTGCCGCCTTAATAACCCCGAGAACCCATTAGTTTTTAGATGCACATTTGCCATTAGAACCCAGCCATAAGAAATCAATAACCAACTAGTCAGAGAGTAGTAGGACTCTAGGAGCTCTAAAATGAATATAATGCTTTATCCAAGAATACCTATCATACAATGTTCACCTATACTTTTATTTGGCTCTTTCAATCCTTTCTTTGAATCAATGTGAATTCAATATCTACATTATCTACACTATGCTCTTTGCAGCTAAAAGGCAATTTGAACAACAATAGCTCAAAAGCCTACCTCCCCGCCCCGCCAAAAAGTTCACAATGCAATAATATGCAATTCATCTCCCATCCACCACCCTCCCTAAATTCACTGCGAGTCCGTAAAACCTACTCGCAAACATAGCTAATAATATGGTTCATTTAACAGTTGGAATGAGATGTTATTCGATCTCTTCTGCAGCTCATTCACATTCAGGATAATGCCATATTATTTCGATCCCCTCTATTATACCCTCAACAATCCACATCCACCCTCCTTCACCAATTCACTCTCGCCATCCTATGCAATTGGATACCTCTGACTCTCACCCACCCAGCGCTTCTACTTCTCTCTCCCTTTTTAGATAGATCTAGATCCATCAATTTGAATTGAGGACTCCATTTACATTAACAATCCATCAAGGGATTGAACTGGCCAGAGAATAAATTTAAATGCTCCCCTCTAACCACCCACACTCCTCCGATTGCACTCAAACTTATTATGAGAGCACTTTTGGGAGGAGTGAATAATTAATGATTTTTATCTGACCACAAATTATTTAACCATACCCATTGTAGGGGTCTGCCTTTAATTTAAAAGCCGAGAATGTCTTGATCTTTGTAGAACCCACACATCACCTCTCCCGAGTTTATCTAATAAATCCACTCGGCCGACAACCTAGCTCCATAAACACATAAATGGGACAGGGGGCGCAAATCAAGTCCGATAATCTAATTAGGAATTTAATTAGAATTAAGACAAGCCCGTGAACCCCCCAAATATCCGCTACCTACGGTAGGTACTCGCATATAATTAAAGGTTTAAGCAATGGAGATGAAGATAATAATTTGGATTTCTAAGCTGCAGAGTCAAGGGATTAATCTACTCCTGTTTACCCTCCTTGCCCACAAGTTCACAATACTATTGCATACTGATGAGTGAGCATTAACACCGGCTCTTCACCGGCACCCCCGGATTCCTATTGTTGCATGTTCTCCGAGTCTCTCCATCCGTGCAAACCAACGGACAATTATTAAGCTCCTGAGAATGATATTTTCAGTATATTCTCTAGTACCAAAGAAGAGAGTCAAGTGGGGCCAATCTCTCGGATAAACCTAGTTTTCAATAAAAGCTATTCCGTGTACTCAGTTCCGAGTTCATGGGCTCGGAATTCTCTCTATCTCATCTAGTCCTCTCCCTTCCCCTCATCTAACTCGGCAAGTCCAAATCTGACATGAGTGGGTATGCCCATAACTAGACCCACGAGAAGATGTGTGTGTGTGTACACTTTCTCTATCTCATCTCAATCAGCGAGAGACCCTTGTCATCTCCAGCTTAAATCCCTGGTTGCGTTCCAAGCCTTTTAGTCAAATAAGTACAACATTGGGGGCTCATTTTGGAGCTCAAGGAAAATGAATTACCAACTTCAGCTCCGTTTCCGCTCAAATCTATCAAATTAGAACTTAGCCCTGCTCTTTCCTTTCCCTGGTATATGCCTAATCAAACCACCACCACACACTACCTTTAGATTAAATCCTTCTCGCATTTCATTCAACCAATCCTACCAAATCCTAACCACATACAAATTTATAATATGCTAAAATGCTAATTAAAACAAGAACTGCAGTAGGTAGGTACCTATGCAGCTGAACACGCTATCTAAATTCCTATTCCTCAGCCCATTAATTATTATACTCGTCACAAGGAGCGAACCATGTCCTATCTTCGGCCACCATCAAGCCTCAAGCCTTCTACGATAAATAAATAATTGTGTAATTTAAATTTGTCAAACTACCTAGATCCTTTCAAATGTCTTAACTTTTTATATGTGGAGATGTTTTCAAATTTCATTGTCTGGAACGAAATCAAATAAGTGCCAAAAGTCTCAATTCTTTTCTTGGCACTCGTTCTTTATAGGTCTAGTTTGACAAGTAAACCGGGAAGATTAACTGATCTTCAAGAGAGTAAGTAAAAGTGAAATTAATGATTTAAGAATAAGATAAGAAATCTGCATTTCCCTTAAAAAACAAATTGTGATTACCAAAAGATCAAGCATTTTCAAGTATTTTGGGGTTGAATTTGTTAAGTAATTGCATACAAAAAGGAATTCCATTTAAAATAGTTTGAAAATAACTCCCTACTTCAAAGCATATCCAAAGTTTACAAAGTGCTAATTGTTCAAGCTCGCTTGCCAGTTGTTGCGTGAATTCAGTGACAAAGACCCCATGAACCGTGATGATAATAATAAATAAACGGGGGCCTAAGGAATGTGGACGTTGAATAAAAAATTGACATAGTTCCAGGAAAGAAAGTCAATTAATACTCGTCAGTTCATGTCACAAAAGGAGCAGGTTGGCTGACACTCGCCCAGTCATTCTTTTTATTTATTTTCAGAAATCACTCCTAATATTTACCACGCACAATGAGTTCAAACGAGTAAAAAAAATGCCATAGAATAAAATTAAAATCATACATTATCACACGGCGTGGGGGGAAATTCAGAAACTTCTCTATTTACAATATCTACTTATCAAAGATATGCGGCATAGAATGCCTAATAAGCCGCCACCCTCCATTTGCAAACATTATAATATGCGTACGGATTTAAAGGGGGGAGACTCACTGCAGGGAGTCCAATCCGATCCGAGAGACCGGCATTAATATTTGGAAGATAAAGAGAGAAAAAATGCACACAAAGTGTCATTCGGTTCGCTTCACCCCAAACATATTGTATTCTCAAACAGATTTGTCAAACACATCCAACAGTCCAACATCAAAAGAAACTGTAGAGAGAAGGATGACCAATGTCAACATTACAATATTATTCGGAAGCTCCAAAAGATTCCCATTTACAATTTACTTGTAAGAAATCTACGTATTACATCTGCAAGTTCATTTAACACATGGAACCCCGAATCTTTTATTATTCCCCGAATACTGACCACAAACATTCATCGATCCAACCAAAGTAAATAAGCCACATGAGCTGTGACAATAAGAGCAAACTGACCCAAATAGACAAAGTGCAATAAAAGAATATGATATCCCAGTACGTTACTTGCATTGAGCCAACAACTAAGCAATGATACAAAGCTTGAGTCAGAAATCAATATAATTTTATGCTTATTCTCAAAACTAGCCTGTGCCACTGCCAAGTAG
Source organism: Megalothorax incertus (assembly GCA_036507255.1). Taxonomy (NCBI): domain Eukaryota; kingdom Metazoa; phylum Arthropoda; class Collembola; order Neelipleona; family Neelidae; genus Megalothorax; species Megalothorax incertus. The sequence continues at coordinate 8,809 of JAAZTK010000115.1, read as the reverse complement.
GACAACACAGAAATGCATATTCAAAATATTCTTTCTCAAGGGCTAATAAGAATCCCATGTATTTTATCCATCTACTACTTTATATTCGTCCTCTAGTAAAAATCTCCTAATTGAATTACACCTTCGCGCGATTTGTAACCACGTATTAATCCCATGAATATATTAACTTTGCTCGAAAGATGCAAGCTAAACCCCCAAGGCCAGCTGGAATTCTATCTCTATCGTACATCACTCAGCCCGTGACACTTTGCACACTACAACTTTATTCCAACCTCAAATCAAAATTCATTCATTCAAGTTGCAGATGTATAAATACAATAATAGATGCTAAAGAAGTGAAGAGGATTCACTTTGCAAATAATATATTTAATTTGGCATGAGAGAAACAATATAAATTGTACAATCTTCTCCCCTCTCCATGTTATCAGATTAATCTGCTAAGAGTAGGAAAGCTTGAAAGGAGTCATCGTATTTTATCTTTCCACCTGCACAATGCACACAAAGCTACCCCCTATTATAAAAATGCTAAATTACTTGTTTGAACAGAGTGGTTCTCGTTTTTGGTTACATCATTCCTATATATAGTAGGTAGTAGTAGTAGCTGGAGATTGAATGCGTACAAATGAAAAAGCGAGATCATGAATTCATTGGCATTGCATTGTATTAGGTATATTTGAGACTAAACTACATTGAAGAAGATGCGACAATTTACAACATGTGTTTAAGACACTGGAGATTATTCTTCACTGGCCTGTCTTGGCCTGACACCTTTCTCCTTTTATCAAATCTTCTGGCCATGTTCTTTCTGACCACTCAAAACCTACTACATTTAAAAAAAAAATCCATCCTACAATGGCCTGCAGTTTAAGAAGAGTTTGTAAAATTTGGACTAACGTTTAAGACTTGGAGTTGGCACAGAGTATTATTTATTTCACCCTTCTTGTTACAAAATCTTTCAAACTTCGCCAGAGTACCCAAATGATGCCCATTTATGGTATAATTGTGAAAAGGTAAAAATCATTTAATAAGACAAGATAAATCTTGGCCAACTTCTCATGTACTCATATATATGGAATATAAAAGAGCTCCCATTTCAGATAATTATGCCCTTTTGACTGTTACATTGGGAGAAGATACGATAATTAAAGAGTACTCGTAGCTGGCTAAAAATTGTATATGGAAATGAAAGGAGGAAGCTTAACGGTTTGTTCACCATACAAAATACCCAAAAGTAAAAGGAACATCTGTAAATCAAAAGCCATTTGATTTGTTCTCTCCTATTACATCATTAGATTATGATTACAAAAGTGGGCGTTTGTACATTCCTCGTCCTCGGATAATTTTCATACCCTATACGCCTTTAGGTAGCATTCAATTTAAAGCTTAGGTAAATTAGGACCAATCTGGGAATTTAAATAAATGAAATATGAATAAATTTTAATATTATGCGATTCCAATGTGGATTGGAATTTCTAGATCTTATTCTTTTAAAAGAATATACCTAGTTTCTTAATCTGCTCCAATTTTTTTCTAGTCCGTATCCTTCATTTGCATATGGTGGAATTGAATTGGTATACGAGGATTCAGGGAATTAGATCCTCCTGGAGGAAAAGCAGGCCATCTTTTCAAAAGGAAGAAGAGGATTTACTTTGATTTTTAGTAGCCGGCTGCTCCCTACTCTTTAAAAGAATTCTTAAAGCTTTATTCAATCTAAATTCTTTCATAGGATTAAATTTCATCCACTTTCTTTTCCCACAATATAAACCATCTCATCTTTTCTCGCTCCCTCCCGCATATTCCTCCGCTTCTATATCCGAGCTACCTCTGGCTAAAGGCATTTTCATTGTGCGAGAATCGAGTATTTAAACTTTTACAGAGAGGAAGAAAGGGAATTTCCTTATACCACCCAACACCGAGAGTTTTAAATTCCTCGCGAATTTCCTCACAATGTATATTTCTACTTGTAAAGGATCGGTGAAGCGAGAGCCGAGGAAAAAGTTCTCATCTTACGCCCACAACATTGCATTTCGCTTTTTTAAATCTTGTATAATCTCAAATATTAAAAAGACCAAGATTTACAGACAAAGTTTGCAATTTTGAATGAAACTATATCCCGGGTTTTAATCTGAAATGAGATTTTGCAATAGAATTAGTAGAGTTTAAATCAATATTATGAAATTGTGATACATTTAATGAAAATAAGCGTATGTGATTGTGCAAGCTGGATTGAAAATATATGGGGAGAACAAGTGGAAAGAACGGGGAGCAAGATTTTTGAAACATACGGGCAGAAATGTAATTTAATGCAATGTGGCGGCGGGGAGGCTGGAGCAAAAGTATACGGAATTGTGATATGCTCCAGCTTTGCGTAATGGCATTTCTTCTAAACTTTTACAAGTCTAAATCCTCAGGGGTTTTAAAAACGAGGAGGAGCTTTTTCCGATCTCTCTTCACGAGTGTGAAGATCTACATAAGAGCTTTAAAGGTTTCTTTTTACTTTCCTAAACCCTAAACTTTCCCTTTTATTCATCCGATCTCTATCCTTTTTTTTTTGCGATATTTAAGCTGTATGTATATTGAATAAAATTCAAACATCAAAAAAATCGGATATTCAACTTGCATAGGACTTGAGTACCACATAAAATATCTATCGTACTCCGAGAGATAGGGAGAGCAGGAGACAACTTCCACATTTCTCATTCTTTATCCTTTACATTCCTTCCAATGCATAATACACACACTTGTCTCATCTCATTTGCAATGAAATGAATCTTACACCCTCGTATGATTGCAATATTTACAAAAGCTAATTCATAAATGCCCTTTAGTTGAAATATTCTTGGATATACGATACAAAAAAAACCCAAATTCTTTTAGGAGAATCCCTCATAAGTTTCTAATCATTAACGCTCAATTACTTGAAGAAAAATCTAATCCCCATTTTTCTCCCCTCCTTCTTTCTCTCCAGGCCCAAAATATCCCCTCCAATCTCATTTTAAATTAGCTACTTAAATCTCTTCTTCAAAGCCCTAAGCCCGGATCCGACATCCCCCCTCCAACTAAAAAGTTACATTTCATTAACTATTACATCTCATCCGACTTGCTTATTATTAATCCCTCCCCCTCCTCCTCATCAAGATAACCTAGTACTAGATCATTTACAAGATCCAAACTCATCGGACCAGCAAATGGATTATTCTTCCCTAATCTCTCTCATTTTGTATTTTTGCATAGTCGTATGCTTTTGTTAAAAAAGTGCATACGCTTTTGAATGAACCTATCGTAGTACTATTAGGGAACCTTCACCCTCGGGGCCTTCCACTTTCTTCTTTCATTTTAATCAGAAAAATTAAATGTCAAGATTAATAGAATGAAGGGCTCTTTTAGCCCACAATATGCCTCGGGTTCGGGAACGAGTGAATGAAAGGGTATAAAGAACACAACCAGGCCTTTTCTAATCTTTCCCTGTCAAGCCAAAGATGAAACAAAAATTATTAAATTACACATCTTTAAGATGGGATCATCCAAAGATGGTCCCTCCCCCATTAAAATGAATGAAGCTGGGTAAATTGGCTAGGGATCAACAATCAAGAGTTTATGAATGAAATATACCTACGCCAAGTAAAAGCCAAGAGCCGAGTTTGCTTTTATTATGAAAACTCCTCGAAATGATGCTAAGGATCCTAAGAGGAAAGGGATTATTGAAGTGCTCATCAAAGAAAAAAAGACTACTTTTCCGGCAAAACTGCTAGAAATATTGGAAATAAGTGGGGGAGGAAGGAAATACGAAAAAATACTGGGGGACTCATCCTGGGAATAAGTCGCGGACCTCGGGTGGAGGACCGAGAATTGAGGAGGCAAGTGTAATGGTTGGAATTCATCAAAAATTCGGCAAAATTACATCACACTCGTGAGGAAGCAGCTCAGAGCCAACACAAGAAGCACAGCAATCCAACTATCCTCAAATTGAAAATTCAGATCAGGTCACTCCGACGAGCCTCGAGCAGCCCCCCAACTTCTAACATCTAAGGGGAGCTCTGGAAAGCAAAGAGTTCCTACTAAACCTATCTAAGATAGTAGAGATAGAGCCGTAGGTAATTCTTATATTCCGAAAGGGTAGGATACGCCATGAATACCACTAGGAAAGGAAAAGGGATTTGGAACCTTGATAGGAGTATGGCTGAACCTACATATACATTTGAAAGGGGGACATTGCTTCAAGGGGCATTATGGGGAAAAAGTCAAAGTTGGGGAATAGCAGAGAAAGGTTCAAAAGCTTCTCCTCTCCGTATTCTTTTGCAATTCAGAGCATCCTCTCTATCTTTACTTTCGGAAGCCGAAGCTTCTCTACCTCTCGCCCCCGCTACTACCCATATAGCTATAGTGTACAGTGTATTCCTTCCCAATACCCCTAGCGAGGGTCTTCTCCTTCATCCTTAATAACCTCTCCCTTTTTCTTCCTCCCTTTGATTCTACAAAACTAATGCAAAGAGACAGTCGACAGCTCTCGATTCAAGGGACACAATCCTTTTTCCCAAAACCAGAGCATATTGCATACAAATTTACAAAATAAGACCACTATGAAATTTATATTATAATTTTGAGTCTCATCTAATACTTTGTACACCCGCTCCACTCAAAAACTTGTTAATTCTTTCCATATTCCATCCCGAAATGATGGCGTTCTGATTTTAATGTCTTCTGGCATTAACGCCCCGATCTCTCAGGAGGCAAGACTCGGAAAGAGTCGATCCAGAATTTAAATTTCTCTTTGCCCTGTGAGCTTGTTTAAATAAAACCTAATTATCAACACTGATGACAAAGATGCCAGCTTTAATTTCAGGCCAAGAGTAAATTTGGCTTGTCACCCGCGCCTGAGATTTGGAGGGGAGAATTGCGAATAAAATATTCTTAAAATCCCCACCTTGATAAATAATGGATCTAGGAATATAAAATATATAAGAAACAAGGTATATGGGGATTAGATTTTGTTATTTTTTTTCTCAATCCTTGTATTTAGGTGTATCTTTTCAGCCAGGGCCCAGGACACAAAAGGTAGACCTTCTGAATGGCCAGAGATTGATTTAATGCTTTTCATTTATTTCCGTATTAAATTCGAGTGAGATGGTGGTGGCCCCCACAAAGAAGGAGAGGGACATGAATTGAGAGAAGGGAGGAGGTCCAGGTTTGGATGAAATCAAGGGAGATAGGAAATAATATAAGCTTTGCAAAGATACAATACATCTCCATTGGCCTAACCCTCCCTCGCATCTCTCTCTCGCTCTCTCAAGAGAGACTTTCAGACCTGTTCGCCTACGACAATTTCCTATTCACAATCCGCATTTATTCCAGCTAAATTAATGGAATTGAACTGACTCAGCCATAAAATCTAAAGATTCAACTCGAATGAATAATCCGAGAGAAAGAGATGCAAAGTTGTGATATGGTGAGCTTTGCACATATATATTCTGAGATCCGTCCTCGTATGTTATTGTATTCAAATCAAATAAAGATATATTATGGGCATGTACTCCTCTCGGAATGAATATTAGGGCTTTTTGAACTTCCTTGGAGGGCCCACTATGTGTAATTGTCATTTAAACCTTTGCAGTCTTCCTTCAATTCAGGATTTCCTTGTTTGGGAGCCCGTGAACTATTTGGGAATGAAACCACACACAAACAAATTCCCATTCAAATTTCATTCCTAATGTGTACATATGGGATTTTTCAAATAATAAATTATTTAATTTATTCTCCCCCGAAATCACAATGGTTAACAAAACGCTACCACACATTACGAGAGGTGGAGCTATAAATAATTCCCTCGAGACTTTAAGTGGTCATATGGAATACCTAAACTGTCCGCTTCATTTGTTGTCTTGATTTAAACCAGACTTTTTAAAGGGATGATAGAGCCGAATATGAAAGGGAGTTTTTATTTCATCGTGCTTCTTTTCAAACTACAGATTGTAAACTTTTTTTCCTACAATTGATGCAGATTGGGAGGATGGGAAGCAATTCCAAAACTAACACCAAACAAGCTTCAAATATTTCCGACTCTCGTAATCTAAATATCCTTCCTAAACACACTCGACTCCTTCAATGGAATAACTTGGTAGGTTTGAGCCAGACGCCTCCTTCAATCTCTCACTCCCATTCCTTGGCTTAATCCCGCTCAAATGCTTATATAAATTATATATTAATCTCAACAAGTTTTGAAATGTTAATATATGCATAGTATAGTTCAAAACTTCAAAGTCTCCTTCCTGTTAGAGCTCCAAGAGTCCAGAATGAAAAAGAATCGAAGAGTATAGTGGTGAAAAAATTATAAGACCCTTACCAGCTCATATTCCTCTCATTCATCCTTATCTCGGGGACTCCTCTTCAACGTGTAACCACTTGAGGAAATTAATTTAAGCACTCGCCTTTCAAATTCCTATTTAGATACTTGAATCCTCCACCTCCTTTTATTATAATGGAGCAGCAGCGGATCCATCTGAAGAGGATTTGTGTGAATCCACAAAAACCTCAAACAGAAATATGTTATTCCAATCTCCCCCTTTACTTTTTTATTAGTGAGTATAGAGTTATAGACTTAAGTATAGAACCCCCACTCCTATATTTATGGATAAATGATTGAAGCAGCTGACTGCCAGTCCAATTATAAAGAAGATTTGTGAATCATATAACATTCTTCTAGCCCCAATTATCTCTAGACTCCACTCCCCATTTAGGAATAGGCCAGAATACGAGTATAAAACAAAACTCTCATAATCCTACTTTAGAGAGAGTAACAGAGGACAGCTGAATTCATTTTTTTTAATGTCAAGAGAGCAGAGAAGATATTAAATCCCCGTTCAAGTTTTTTGAGAGCAAAGATATTTTAATTCCTCGATGATTATGTCCTTTTTTGCAAACCTATACACAATCTCTGCAACCCTCATTTTGAGCTTAAACTAATAATATAAGTCTCAGCTTAATATACAACCTACACACAATGCATTTCTTCCCCAACACTCGGGCTAATAAATATTGAAAGTTTCACTAGAGTTCATAAATTTATTGCATTTGAAGCTCATCTCTGAGTGAATGCCATATACTCTCGTATTGCAAGTTTGCAACATGTCCTATTTAGAATATTTTTATTGGCAAAGGCCAAGAAGAGCACGAACTTTCAATGACTTTTACATTTTAGAAATATGCAGGACGGCCAATTATTGTATTTTTAAGAGTTGTTTTAAATCATCCATAAACCCATAAACTTGGGGTTTTGGAGCTCGAAATAAAAATTCATTTGAGGATTTAATTTTAGACAAAAAATAACCCTTGAAGTTGAACGAAAAAGGTTCTTGAAACCTTTCCCAATTCCAATATGCAATGGTCAATACCAAGAATTTTTACACCAATTTAAAAATAGGTATCCGTATACTTCCGAGAAATGAACATGAAAACAAAACCTAAAATTAATTATCTATTAGTCCTATCATATCCTTATAATGGAGGTTACGACATGCCTAATTTAATTAAATGAATACGAGGATTGCCCCTAATTAACCATCTTTGTCAAAAGTGCCTTTTAAAAATCAAAAATTTGAAATTGATTTTGGACAATGGTTTTTAAAAACAAGCTAAAAATGAACACGTAATTTATACCAAATTCACATACCAAAAGGCATTAAACCTAATGCTATTAATTAAGAAATAGATGAGCCTAATATAATCTTAATTGCTCATAAAAACCGCAAATCTTAATGGAAATAAATTGCTCTAAACTTCTAAGGTCAAATTCAAAATTCAAATATTGTAGCAAATCAAACACAAAGGAAATTGCATTTCTCCATTAGACAATTTAACAATTACTTGGCTAATACTCTGCTTAATTATCATGTCCATAAAAAGGGTGGGGGAATGTCACCTCTATTCAGTGACAATTAAACACCGAATTCCTCCGATTCCCAAAATAAATACAAATCCCCGAAGAATTTCGAAACAGACTTTAGGCGGGTTTCTTACACATACTTTTTGAGTGTCAATGCAGATTGGATGAATGTAAATGGTAATTATGTTAATTAAGTTTTTACTTACCGATTAGACGATTACCATACAGTGGATAATTAGTCAGGACGTCGTCAGGTTTGATGGCAAGACAGAGAGTTAATTAAGGGGAAGAAATAGCCGAATTGTGATTTGTGGGAATGCAATCTACCAAGTTGCTAAACTTGAAATACCCGCCCTGGATCCTGCGATAAATATGCTGGTCTCAATATGCCCCCAGCATTTCAATAGGTAAAATAGACTCGCAAAGGAGGCTGCACTGCACTGTGAACAGTGATCTGTAAAATATTATGAAATTTTGGATTTAGAACTTTTTTCAAATCAATGGCTTAAAAATATTTTTAAAAATATTTTTAACTGTACAAAGATTTATTTAAAAAATTTAAAAGGATTCTATCATTGACTTTTAAAATTGACTTATTATCATTATAATCCCATTGCATCAAGTCATCATTCAATAATTGATAATATGAAATTAGGAATACATTTCAGTGAATTGTTTTTCATTTGCATTTGGTTTGAATCTTAGGATATGCATATTTATGATTAGTCGAGTTTAAAAATTAAAGGGTTATAATATTTTATGAATCTTTAATCCTTTTGGGTGCAATAAACATTCGATAATAGGTAATCTATAATATTATAGTATAGATTCTTAAAGCCTTAATCAGGGTTCTATTTTTAGCAGTCCCTCTTAATTACCCTCTCCTACTCCTCCTCCTCCTCCTCCTCCTCCTCCTCCTCCTCCTCCTCC
>JAAZTK010000114.1:0-29129 GCA_036507255.1 Megalothorax incertus | reverse complement strand
TCAAATCCACCACCACCTCCTCATCTTCTACCCTTCTCCCCACCGACTCTCCCATTACCATCAATTCCACCAGCCCAATTTCCTATTATCTGACCCCAATTCTAAGGTCATGTATGCTTAATATATAAATGCAAAAAACAAGGAAATTGTCCATCAATTTATGAACCCTTAATCAACGCTTTTGATGAATCTTCTTTACAGATATCTGATGAACAATTAACGTCGGACAACATATGCAATTGATCAGGATCCCCCCGAGACAAGGATAAACTTTCTTAAATTTGCAAACCCCGGATTCTAAGCTAAATATTTTTTCAAGGGGCAATATGGCGATTTGGCGAAAGACTTTTAAGCAAAACAGGATACGGAATTAACAGATTTACAACTCCCTAAATCTGGTTCAAGGGAAGACCGAAGAATGGCTGATCTTTGGAAATGAATGATGAATCATCTCTAAAAAAAATATGGCGCTTTGAACCTTTTAATTTCTAACCTAATCTTCCCCAATTAAACCTAATTTCAAATGCCACCCTTAACGATTATGAAAAAAATTTCAGGCTTACGTTTTGGAGTGCCTTTTCCTTCTCTTCGAGCTTGGCGTTGGCCTGCATAAGGTTCTCCTGGCACAAGTCGAGCTCATTCTCAATTTGCTGGATCTTTTTCTGGAGTGCTCGGACTTCCTCCTCGGTCTTGTCTGCCCTGGATCCAGCATCTCGGGCCTTGTTGTTCACAGGTATCCGCCCTATCCATGGCGTTATCCTTCTCCAGCTTCATAGCCTGCATCTTCTTCTTGATGGCGTCCATTGTGGCTGATTTTCTAGTTCAACTCCTTGCACAAAAAAACTAGATATATCCAGGTGGTGGTGTGAAGAGAGTGGAAGAAAGAAAGAAAAAGAATATAGAGATTAGAGTAGAATTTTATGAAATTTTAATGAAGGGGGATGAAGGAGGTAGGGCAAATTGTTCTTATTTGTACAATAAAATGTCTACGACTAATGCGGAAAAAAAAATAAGTGGCCAATTGAAATGAGGAGTGCGTATATATTCCTTTGTTAGTGTAAGTGTGTGTATAGGGGCTATGAATTTAATTATGGTCAAAAGATTAGAAAAAAAAGTTGTGTGGACACTCACACACACACACCTGAAAAAGGGTATATAAATGAGCTCGTTTGACAAGGATCCCAGAGAACTCAAGCTCAAGAGAACTGACTTGCTGCAACTGCCAACTGAGGAAGGAAGCCGAAGGAGAGAAAGAGAGAAAGAGAGAAAAATTCGGAGGAATGAGACGAAGAGTTAGGTGTCTGCTATTTCGGAACCTGGTTTAAAATAACGGGGAAACTCGGCCAGAAAAAAAGAAGCCAAGGAGGATCTCTTCTCATAAGGGAGCATTAATATAGCACATTCAAGTAATGCATTTCCGTACGCGCATTTGTACGCAAAAATGCCCCGAAAAACTGAATCCGAACCGAACAGATCGGCTGACAAGGAGGAGGAAGAAAGGGGTGACCTAACTTACCATTAGTCAGATCCCCTCAACCACTATTTCTACTACCACCACCACCTCCTCCTCTTCTTCTTCCTCCTCTTGATAAGTCCAATATAAAATCTCAAAGCTTCTCTTTTACATTCAAGAATTAAAAGATGGGATTTGGCTCCGTTCCGACACGACCAACGCCGAGGAGAGGCAGAGGTTGGAAGAATTCGTCATTAGCCCTAACACCCTTCATGTTTGATGGTCTAGACAAAGACAACAATGTCAAATTCTTTCTTAAATCATTTTTAGCCTTCCGAAGTTCCGAGGGACCGAGTTAAAAAGTTCCATTTGATGGATTGAAGACTATTTATAACTTATCAAATTTATACATATTTGCTAAAACTCGAAATTCCCATCCTGATGATTTCAACGCATACTTATACAACGATATTTTTATTGATTTGAAAAAAAAATCCCAAGAATATGGTTTATTATTTGGGCTAATAAAAATATGTCCATTAAAATTATTAAAGGAAATATCGTAATCTTTGCATCCGCATTCTCTGATTTGATTTGATGCAATTCACAGCGATTAAACCCTAGGCTGCCAAACCATGTATAAATAGATTTGTGTTTACAGGCTTTTTTCGCATTGTAAATTCCTTTTCTTCGCTGTTTACTTTTCATTCCTTCCTGAAGATTTGTTCATGTCACTCTCAGGATGAGTAAAAAATCCTATCATAAACATATTTAATTGAATCCCTATAAGATATTTTAAACCGGCCGTAATTGAATTTACTTAATAACATACGATAAAACAAATCCTTTGGAATAGTATTACATAGATTAAATAGATTTATAAATCATTCAAGTATTCAATAAATTATGTGTTTTATTTCATTTCATTAAAACATTTCTTATCATCAGTTATCATATTATAATAAATTTATGTAATTTATGAATAAATAAGTTCTAATGCTTACGATATTATATTGTAGTATATGGTATTAATTAGATAATATCACATTTCCACTTTTTAATCCTAACTTCCTAAGTACTTTTTAGAATTAAATGCTACATTTCAATCAACGATTCGTATTTGGCCTGTACGCCAATTCCGAAATACCGATAGTTGATATTTTTTATATAAATTCTAAATACTACCCCATCATGCAATACAATACACATAAGAATCTTTACATTTACATATTATTCGATGATAAATTGATAATAAATAATAATATGATTATTTAATGATTACCTAATTATAAAATATTTTAATGCTGTATTGTAGGTATACTACCTATACCTATGTATATGTACAAAATTATTGTAGTAGTAAAATTAGAATGTATGAATTGACTGATTTATGTTCTGTAACCTTCATACCTATGTATTGTATTTATAGTTTATAAATTGGTATGCAGTTAATATTTAATTAATTCAAGGGTATTTTATAGAATCATCATTTTAATGATTAATAAACCCATAATCCATCTAAATAATATTTTTTGATAATTAGTTAATTCACAATGCGATTAATTTTATATCTAATGGAATTTGTGGCGGTCCCGTTCCAAAATGCAATTCCAGTAAAGTTTGTTAGCCTCAAGGATTAAAAATTATAGTAGTATAAAGCAAGCATGAAGTGAAAGACTAAAGCTACAAATCCGTATAATCTTCATCTGAATTCTGAATATAAATGTAAATATTAGTAGGGTACGTGCTCGTATTAATGATATGAGTAAATGTCAAGAATTAGGTATTAAATTGTTACTTTAAAAAAAATCTGAAAATTCTATTGAGACGATTTGATTTGGAGTTTGATTGAGATCGTAGAGTTGAAAATTTCATGTTTTTTTCTCCGTCAATCAAACAGTTGGTACATTAGAGATGGACAGGCGGAGGGAGAGGATGGATTCTCTTGCTGGAGGCCGAACCAACAAGAGAATCCTAAATCCTAGAAAACCCCCAAGCCTTCTCTGAAAAGCCCCAAACAACAAAATACAAAATTAAACTACCATCTAATTGGGTTTATACTACTTTATAAATTATAATTAGGATTAATATTAATAAGAGTACAAGTTGCAAGTACATACATATTATTCGTTCCTACAAAACTGTAAGTAGTTCATTCATACTAAACTAGGTACTATTTTATAAGTAGGATTTTATTTGCTACTATTTACGTTCTACGGTCTAGAAAGTAAGAAAGTACCTAATTAATTAAAGCATTTGAAACCAAAATAATTGGATTAGATGAATATAAAGTATAAATATAAATATACTGATAGGCTGATGGCTAATTTTAAAAAAATAAGAAAAGTCAATTAAGATTTAATAGAAAGATATATATTAATAAAGTCTGTAGATGGATACTTTAAGAAATAGAAATGAGAAATATAACAAAAGAGTTTAAGTAAGAAATGAATAGCAAAAGAACAAGTTTAAGTAATAAGAAATAACCAAATTATCAATAATTTAAGGCTAGAGTGATTGTCGAGAGGGAACATAACTATATCCATACCTTTGCTGGAAGATGATATCAGACTTTCTATTGACCCAACCAAACCCAACCAAGCTCAGGAGGAAGACCACAACCCCACCGAAAAGGGTAAGCAATTCATGAGTGAGGGATGGTTTGAGAAATATTCGGACGCTAATCTTAGCCCAAACGCTCTCTGTCCACGTAGAGTATACTCCACTTTTCATGTCATAATTCTCAATTACAAAGGCAGGGCTTAGAGCATCACTCAACGAGACGGTGGATTCAAAGCAACTTCCATTCATAAAATAGTAATTGAGGCTCTGCAAAGAATAATAGGTTTTTAATCCTTTTCAAACTGATTAATTACTGCTGAAATTTACTACCAATTGTTTAGGATCATGAGTACATTCATCCTCTTCCTTTGGCACAATTTCTCCTAGAAAATAAGTCATAATTTTCCAGGTTAAAGTTGTAATATCATTCCTAGCTCGATTCACTCCAACATAGAGTGAAAGGGGTCCAGCTTCTACAATATCATTCACATCTGCATCCATTACTGTTCTAAAGTATTTACACTTCCAAGTCTTTAGATAGCAATTCAATAGCTCGTCCACCTTTACGTAACACAAGTTAATATCAAATGAATTTCGAATATGCAATGTAATATAAAAACTTACAAATGTCACATCCTTTAGGAATATCTTTTTCCCACTTGGATCCAGAATTTCACTCACAGCAGAAGAAATTGAAGCAGCAAGAGTAGCTATTCTGTCCTGAACTGAGCTTGAATCATTCCGTCCATATTCATAGCCAATTGACTCAGCATCATCAAACACGCTATTGTAAAACCTTATAAAAGTGTAAATTCGTTAATTTTGAATGGAGTTGTTTTTAATTATTAGGGTTTACAAGTTCTTGAATTTCTCATTATGATTAGTGATAACAACTCCAGCCAGTTTAGATTGGTTCCGAAGGAAGGATTGGAGGGAAGCAGGTGGGAATCCTTGAGTTGAGTCATCAAGATTGTTTAATTTCAAGGAAGAGTCCATATTATTTTTGAGAGCGTTCCGTAGAGGGTTCATTGTGGAGAAAGGAGCCTGCGAATTGAAATAAGCAAAGTAATTTCCATCCTGGCTTGCAGTTTGCCCAATTTCGATAAAGTATTTGATATTTTTCATTTGCAACAGAGCTGGATAAACTGTCGAATCTAAGAATTGGAAAAAAGGAATGAATTTAGCAAGGATCACAGGTTTAATACGCATTTACTTACTATCTTTAATTTGGGCAGGGAATTTGTCATTAGTCATGTCATATACGATCCTACTCGAACCAATATAATCAAAAGCCTCCCCATTGAACAAAATGAAGTAGACGTTTTCCAGCTGGAAAAGAATCGAAATAAATTTTAATGGCATATTTAATTTTAATTAAAGAGTTATGAACTTATGATATTCTTAGGATAAAATCTCACCTGAGTAGATTTTTCAGCTAATGTTTTGAGATGCTTTGCAATAGATATGAGTGTAACCAATCCTGTGACCGTTGAATCCGCTCCAGATGCAATCTTGTCAAACATTGAAGAGGAATCAATTCGAGCAGCTATTATCATCACGGATCTAATAAAGAGCCGAAATATAAAACATTGTTAATAGAAATTAAGAACTCTTTTTCATACCCCTCAGGTTTTGATGGATAAGGATTACTGTTGTTTCTTCTATGCAGGGTTGACCAGATATTGTAATCCCCAAGCGGGTCACATACTCGACCTAATATAGCAATTAACGTTCATGAATCAATCATAATTTAAGTATTCCAAATTTCCAATGGGGCTTACTCGGATTAATGCTAACATAATCGCTTCTTCTTAAGCACGTGGGTGTATCTAGAAAGTAATAATGTAGCTTTAAATTAAGTCATTCAGATTCTTTCATATAAAGTTGCAATCTTTTTTTGCAAAAATTGGATGCTAGAAAGACTGGACAGGGGACTTACCGACTGCAGAGTGCATAAAGGAATGCAATTGAGCTAAATGAACAAAAAGTTAATAATGTTGTCACAATATGTGATAACTTCAAAATATTTTATATCGATATGTGTATTTTTACCTGCACAAAGAGGCCAATCTCTTGCTTGTCCATTTAATGGCTTGTTGAATTCCTCGTAACACTAATTATTTAGAAAATATACATACAAATTACAAATGTGACTTTTGTTTGAAAATCTTTCAATATTCACCTTAAGAAGCTCTTCAATGTTATAGGAGAATGGGACAAAAAAGATTGGGAAATTCCAGTCTTGGAATAAGACTCCATTTCCTACACTATTCCAACTTGGACAGATATTCTTGTCTTTCGGATCTCGAATAAAGCCATACCCTGAAACATGGAAAAATGAATTTCAATATTATTGTACTGATAGTAAATTACAATCACCTACCTCTATTAGGACAAGTCAGTTCAGTAGAGAAACTTTTCGTTGCGTTCTGACGAAGAAGTAGAACTCCTTTGATCCTCTTCGAGTTTCTAAATCGTGTCAGAATTTCGTAATTGAAATATGAAGGGTACAAAAGCGCGACATAGGGTGCATGTGGTCCCTTGTCCGTGACCCAGGTCATTGAATCCTCGGAGTCAACAAGGTGAATAACACCCACGTCTCCACTAAAAGATGCTGCAATTGTAAATACGTTTGATTAGATTTAAAATACCAAAATTAATATTAATTATTAAACTCCCTTACAAGAACAACCAATCTGATGAGTTCCATTCGCCCTCCTAAAAGAGTGTCAATTAAATTAAATTTTAGTTAATCAAAATAAAACTTTAAAATTACCTGAAGCAAGTCACAGATCCATTGATATTCTCATAAATTTTATGACCAACTTTCGTCACAACCGGCACCACTTGACCGTTGACCTCAAGAATGAGGATTGTGCCAAATACAAGAATTAGGGCGTATATTGATTTTAACTCCATTTTTACTGGATGATTAATTAGGTAACTCAATTTTAATGACAAATCGGCATTCTTGGAATCTTGGACTTTAAAATTCAGTTATTTTGGTTCAAGTGAATATTAATGGACGAATCATGTCAATCAGCTCTTTATTTGCTTTGATTGTTGTCTAAATTGGAATTAATTAATTAAACTTATTAGCAAAATTCGAAGAATTTTTAAAATTGTCAGCAGAATCAATTTTGGATTTTGATATAATGAGGCTATAGAGTGGGAATAAAGCGGAGAATTTAATAGCGGCTTTATTTCGAGATCTTTCAATTTTTGAAAAAAATAGAGATAGGAATTAATTTTTGAAAGAATTCTGAATTAGCCGAATTCCACAACATGGCGAAACATCATCCTGATTTGATCTTTTGCAGAAAACAACCGGGTGTTGGTAAGAATTTTGGACTAATTGACACTTTGTTTGCAAAATTATTGATTTTGAAATTAATCCTTTGATTCTGATTATTTCAGCTATTGGACGTCTTTGCGAAAAATGTGACGGTAAATGTGTCATTTGCGATTCCTATGTACGTCCCTGCACCCTTGTCCGAATTTGTGACGAATGTAATTATGGATCGTATCAAGGTATTGCTTAAATATTCATAAATCATAAATGATCATTTGGAAAGAGGAATTTCATGTCATTTTGTATCTAATTAGGTCGTTGTGTCATTTGTGGAGGACCTGGAGTTTCTGATGCTTACTATTGCAAGGAATGCACGATTCAAGAAAAAGATGTAAGAATTTTAATTAAAACAAGAGGAATCTATCATCTAATCAAAATTCTTTTTTATTCGCAGAGAGATGGATGTCCAAAAATTGTGAATCTTGGAAGTTCAAAAACGGATCTTTTTTACGGTATTGTTTATAAAAATCATTCGACATTGTATACGATACCTAATTCATGAGCAAATGATTTATAGTAGGTATTTTTTTTTATTTAATTAAATTACAGAGAGGAAAAAATACGGATTCAAAAAAAGATAACACAGGCTGTTCTGGCTCCTATTGGGATTTGGATTTTGGATTGGATGGAATGGCCCTTGAATTTTTTTTACATATATTCCAATTTATAGCTTTGACATGTAAATATGTATTTAAAGCAAGTGTTTGCGTTGTTTAATTTAGGTTTTACTTTAGATTTTTACGCTATCTAATAATAATGTACTTATTTCTACCTTTTCTTTCAAGAACCTTTAGTATTTTGGTATTGAATAAATTCCATTCTTCAAAATTTCTATTTACACTACATATTTTTAAAAACATAATTAATTGATTAGTGTAAAATGAGCCAAGATTTTAAAAGATTGCGATTTGCGAAAACATCCCTTTCGATTCGAATTTCCAAAATCTAAAAGACTTTAAAAAAGTTAACGGGATAGATTTCATGAATTGTCAAAGCCTAGATGAGGTCAAAGGCGCTAAGAAATAAGCAATTTCTCAATTCTTTTAGAAATTAGAATTCTTTTTATACAAATTTATTTACTGGATACTGATATATATCGAGTTATGTTTAAGACTTAAAGACTTTAAGTATACTGATCATTATCAATATCATAGAGTATTTGAAATAAACAGTGTTACAACGATTCGTCAAAAAATCGATTCACATTTCACATTATAAAATTATTGATTGATTTCTCTAAAAAATTATACTGCATGGATAAAATCATAAAAACATAAAACCAAACATTTTTTAAATTGAAAAAAGAAATTATAGGTTTTTAAAAGTATGAATCCAGAATTACCCAATCCCATATAAGAAGGCTCAAGGATCTCAATTCTCAATTGCATTGATGATTCTGTTTTAAATTTAAATTTAAAACCAGATTAAATAATCATGTCGACTGGGCCCTGGTCAGATAAGAAAGATCTGACTGGGCCTGGGGCCGATTTTACAGATATTCGTGAATCGTTGTAACACTGATAATTGAAATGAATTCAATAATTTACGTCCAATATTAGGTAAATTATTAAATTCATTTCGAAGGGCTTCAATATTACCAATACCTACTTCATTTAAACTTTAAATGTGTCGTAGAATGCAAACAATACAAACGTGAATATTTCTTAAAATATATTAATTTACAAATCCTCGTCATCAATACACAATCCTTGTAATCTATGCCTCGTTGTACTGAAAAGATAGTTAAAAGAATTATTAGCTTTTGTAAACTTCAATATTACTCGAACATTGTGAAGTTTGAAGACTACACTATGCTAGTGTAATATTAAAGTTTATAAAAGTTCTAAATAATATTTTTAATATGTAGGGGGAAGCTTCCTTTGATACTCAGGTTCAGATGCATCATAATCATTCACATCAAAATAGTCTCCAACCCTGTCCACAGAGAACCTACGGAGAAAGATTAATGGTATACTTTAATAAGCTTTAAATTAGCGAATTTAAAAAAAATACTTTAAGATCTTGTCCAAGCTTGTTTGCAAAACATTAACTGCAAATGGATCCATTGGAGCGTATGAGAGAAGATCCCCCAATTTAGCTGCAAAAATAATAAAATCCAATGATATTTTAGTCTAAAATGATCTAAAATTTTTAGATCATTATTAATTAATTATAGCCCTTACAAAAGAGACGGAAAAGATGTACTGCTCCGTAAGAATCAAGAACATTTTTCTTCCCACTCTCATCTTTGCAGATCACCTTGTCATATTGAATCCTCTCGTATTTGTAAAGCAATTGAGTGCCCAACATTAGCTCGAAATAATCCTTAATTCCTTCACACAATTCCACGATGCTAGTATCTGGGTTTTCTCCTTCACTTTCGAGGAAATCTTCAAGGATTTGCCGAACAGTGTGCCTTGCAGGAAGTTTAAGGAGCTAGAATAAGACGTAAATTAGGTATTCGAAATTAAGAGCATAATGCATACCTTTCTATGAATATTAATCATATCCGAGTCATCTACCAATATCTCCTTTAAACGTGGAGGTAATTGCAAGTTCACTTGTTGTTTGACCTCACATTCCTAGAAAAAAAGATTAGAATTTCTACAAAATACATACATTACAAGTTGGATAAACTTACATCATCCTCCTCGGCATATCGAGATTTCTTAAACTTTTTCTCGGGAACAACATCATGAGAGGTGTTGTTAATAATATTGGATGCAGACTCGGTCAGAGATCTATGTTGATCTAGGCCTAATTTATCTGCAGAATTGGAATTCTCATTTGACGAGTTTTCCTCAAACGGTTGTTGATTCTCATCTTTATCCACTTCAGATCCTGAAGTTGGAACATCTTTTCCACTCCCCTGTGCTTGAATTTCAAGTTTAGGCATGTTAATTGTCTCGTCTTTCCCTTCTTTTGAGTCCATAATGGGCGTAGATGCTCGAGAATTGCTGTTTGAAACGTCACTGACATTCCCATCGGTTGCCTTTTTAGGGAGGCTCCTCCCCCTCTTTCCCAGAGATATTTTGACGCTTTTCTTTGCTCCAGATCTTCACATTTTCAAATATACGGTACATTTTAAAAGATTACAAGATTTTTATAAATTACCTATTCTCTTCCTCCCTTGCTCTCTTAACATCTCGTTGCTTCTCCAAGTTTGCCTCATTGTATTTTAATACACACTTTTCCGGAACAAATTCATCCCACCTGGATTTATTTCCAATTAAAAATGGTCGTGTTTCTCATTCAATTAAATTATATGATTTTACTAACTTCTTGGACCATCCATTGTAATGAACCAAATAAGCAAATTCTCCATCTACTAGCTTTAAATCCAAAACTTTCGCTTCATAAATCAGCCCAGAATGATAGCAAAGTGTTCTTTCTCCTGGAATTTACAAAGGATTTTTAAAAAATTTAAAAATTGGAATTTTTAGTAGATACTTCAAACTTTGAATTTCATTTTTCAAAAATTTGTCAACATACCTTTGGTGAAGACTGCTTTCGACACTAGAAAAGAACGAATACGGAATAAGCAAATTAGACACGTATAATCGGCTCAATTATTTTGCATGAATAAACATAATTTAGCTATATAATTTTAAAAAATTAATTATCAATAACGCAAGTTCTTACAATCCATTTTTGTCGGCGAAGTTTCTCCCATTGTTAATCGGAAATCCTCAGCTGATCTGCAAGTTCAATATCTTTTATCTAGAACAACATGTCAGAATGTTAATTAAACTTAATAAATAAATAATTAATTAATTCAAGGTAAATTTTTAAGTAGGTACAAATTAAAATACCCAAATGGCAATTACAGAGTTGAGTCGAGAGAAGAGTTGCTCTTAGGATTCGATTCTGAAAATTCAAAACAATGCAATAATAAGTAAAGTAAACAAGATAATCCAACGATCGGTTGATAAATGAGTTATGTTCATTGTCTTTACCTACTGTCCTCCAAAAACGACGAACGATAATCAATTGAATTGTAATTAAAATCAAAGAGCTTTCAAAAATTCAAAAAATCCAAAAAAATTTTTGGAGTTAATCGAATGCTATAAAGCGCGGGACATCAAACATTTGAATTTTGAGCCCTACGACAAAAATTTCAAAATACGTTTTTAAAAATTTAAATTAATTAGCAATTATAGTGTCCCTTTTAATTAGTTTTTGGACATAATTAACAAAATATCTTGATATTTGGAGGCACCCTCGTGATTTTTACCACCATTTGAGAGGTAATGACTCCTGAGTTATTTCAATTTGAATGCAAATTCAAAATTCATTTAAATGCTATTGCATTTCTACAAATTGCATTTGCTTCATTTATTAAAATTACATTATATTCCTAAATCTAAATCTTGAATTTTAATATTATAATTTATTACAGATGAGTCTTATACCCGTGAACTCCGAAGATAAGATGAAGAAGGGGATGAGAGAATTTCTGACTCAATTAAGCAGTGAGGATCTTCATGGGTAGATTTTATTCATATTTCATATATGTAGATTTAAAAAATAAATTGTATTTTAATTTTTAATCTTTAATTCTGTCATAAT
The DNA here is from genome assembly GCA_036507255.1 of Megalothorax incertus. Classification (NCBI taxonomy): domain Eukaryota; kingdom Metazoa; phylum Arthropoda; class Collembola; order Neelipleona; family Neelidae; genus Megalothorax; species Megalothorax incertus. The sequence continues at coordinate 17,193 of JAAZTK010000114.1, read as the reverse complement.
TATTTTATTATATCATATTTATTTATTTTAAAGGCTCTTGAAGACAACCACGGGCAATCTTATAGCTGCAGAGTCTGATAAAGGTACTCGTATTTGATAATTAATTAAAATAATGACCTACCAGTTGAACTCATTTCAATTTCCCATTTCAGAGGCCATTGACACAATCCTGACCTTCTCTGATGCTGTGACCCTTTTAAATCGAAGAAGAATAAAGAGAGAATTCCTCGCCAGATATTTAGTTAGCAAGAAAAAAGCCTTTAATATTCAGAGTACCTCAAAATCTAATCTGTGTAACATCGTACTGGAAGTTTGGGGACAAAATGATACCGACTATAAATTCAGAGAGGAGAAGCCTCCTCCTAGCCAGTCTCGAATGGGTTCAGGTGATCAATTTGAAGGGACTGAAGAGGAGGAGGAGGAGGAGAGTATGAATTTTGAAACATCCCCAAATAATGATTCTGAAAGATACCGCCGACACCAAGAATTCCTCATTGGGCAAGAGCTTGGAATTGAATTCTCAAAATGGTTTTTCAATGCTCTAAATACACAGTCCGATTTCAGTTCAAAACACTTTTGGGATGGTAAGGAATAACTCATTTAAAATCAAATCAATGATCAATCATATTATTCATATCTTATATCTTTCTATTAGACTGCTCCTTAAATGTGGAATACATCAACGAAGGATATGGCCAACACTACTTCAAAAACATACAAGCAAACAAAGAAGAATCCTTCCAAAACCTACGGGACTTAGTCATCAAAGATCGTATCAATTTTAACCCTAATATTCTCAACGGTCTGGGGATTCGAGGAAAGATTAACCCTCATGGTCTGGCTCAAGTCCTTGTCTGTGGCACAATTCATAGGGGGGCTTCTCCTGTGGGTACATTTGAACAAGTATTCGGGCTTATTAAAGATCCCACTTGTGGAGGTAATTACAAAGTCAAATTCTCAGTACTACGCCTTCGTGAAAAGAGCCTTGCTGCCCTAAGCTCTCCTGGTCAAAGTTATATACAGCCTGCAATAGAGGATACAAATTTGGCAGGGATTATTGAAATAACCGAAGAAGACAGTAATTAATTAACTTTTAGGTCTTACACACTCCAGTATATTTCATAATATCCTTTTAAAAATTTTAAAACAATTAATATCCTAAATATTTAATACAACATGAACATACGAATTCATACAATTTACAAATAAATATTAAAATATTTAATCGCAAAATACTCCAAATTAATTCAGAAAATCAGCTACGATTTTGGGAGAGCTTTCATTGAACACTTGAGGGATTCCAATTCAATCAGCTTGTCCATATAGTCATTCAAGAGTTCATTTTTGCTGTAAATAATTTTTTAAAATCAAAATTAGATTCTTGTAGAAGGCTTGTAAAAAAATATGTAAATACCTCTTTAGAGCCTCTTCCTGACCCGACATTTTTGCAGAATTTAAAATATTTGTAAATTTATTTTTTGATTCTACATTCCCTTCTTCAAGGCTCATCTTTTGTAAAAGCTTCCGGAAATCATCTAATACTTGCCCTTGATTCGGTTTGAATTGAATATTCTTAATCGGAAGAAAATCTTGGCTTTTAGCAACACGCGCTTCCATTTCTTCCAGGTTTTTCATTGCTTCTGGAGAGCAGATGTTCTCCTTTACATTAGTCAGAATCTTCTCCAAATGGTCGAGTTCCTCCAATTTCCTTTGCTGGTAAATCCGCTTTAATTGCATTGTTTGCATTAAAACTTCTTTCCTTTTTGCAATCAGTCCCATATCTTTCAAATCCTTTATAGTTTTGGAACTCATTTGCTATAAGATTTTCAAGAAACATTTTAATTTACATCTTTAGAATTTTATTTAGAATTTAAGAATTACATCAGAGTTGTGATTCAGGGTCTCTTGAAGTAAGATATGTTTGATTTCAGCACTAGAATATTCAAGCCTGGCCATATCTAATTCTTGGCGGATTTTCTCCTCTTCCTCCTTGTTTGGATCTGCATTTTCAGCGAATCTTTAAAAATTAAACACAAAAAATGCAAATTAAATTATTGTAAATTAAATCAAAGTAAATTAGAAAGATGTACCTTTTCGTAAGAGTTACTTTATTCTTCAAAAGCCCTTTGGACTTTGCAGATGAAGTAGTAGGATCAGTTGTCCCATTCGTACTCGTACGAACTTTTGGATCCAACAGGTTTTGACGAATTTGTGGACGAGTAAACTTAAATGATGACCCAGAATCTCCGGAATTCAATCTTTCAAGGGAAGAAGTCCTTCTGGGTCCATTTGTTGCAGGGCTGAGTCCATTTCTATTTCCTCCTCTTCCTCTTTCATTTGGAGTTGATGTAAAAAGGTTTGTCCTACCTCTGACATTGCCACTTGATTTTCCAGGAGTCCCTCCACGTTCTCTGGCCGAGGTGGTAGGAATATCCGGGCATGAGGGAGACCTTGACAAGGACCCTGGGGATGGCCGAGCTCTGATCGCTGCTGACCTCGGAGTAGGCAATTTTATAGGTTTTCGGGGAGGTGCAAAAGCCATTGTTTTTCAAAAGTACGAGCTCTGTAAATCAAAGTAATTTATTAATAAAACCGATATAAAAATCTGCAGATTTTGAAAAGGATATTAGAATTTGATGATTTTTGTACCTTTTTAGTAAGAACTTGCCTTAATTAAAGATGAATTTAATTAGGACCGGTGCAGTGGACGATTGTTTTGATTCTTGCAAAAATTCCACAAAAATTCAATAAATTTTTCCCTCGTAGAATTCCTTCACAGGATTTAAATTTTTTGAATATTTTGCGGATTTGCAAGTTTTGTTGAATTTTAATTAATGTGTAATTTGTTACTTTGTAGTTAATTAATCAAATAATTAAAGCCCCGAAGTGGCCCGGATACCCAATGTCCAAAGGAAATCGTTTTCTGAGACATGGCATTCCCTTTTTCGCCCTAATACTAGGAGGTTCACTTGCAATTCAACAATTCTCAAAATTAAGGTTTACGTAAACCCAAAGATTTTTCAACATAATTGATTATTAATTTATAAGCAAGTGCAATTAAACTCATATAAAAATCTGTTTACATCCCAAAAGGTACAAATTCCGAGATACAACGCGGATAACACCAGAAATGGCCGAGAAGGAGGGTTTAAAAATGAAGAAAAAGGAGGATGTAACAATTGAAAAGATTTATGAAAAAATTGAAAAGGATGACATTGACAATTGGGAGAATGTCAGAGGACCAAGGCCATGGGAGGATAATACCGAGTACAATGAATTGTTAAAGAAGAGAGGTCGAGAAACTGTCACTTTCGTTAAATAATTATGTCTTATGAAATAGGCATTTCAATTTTATATCAGTATGCAATGTAAATACATAATTCTAGTCTAATTTATTTAACTTTACAGTTCAAGTAATTTTGAATTTATGATTGTACTTTGAAAGGTAAATTAATTGATTTTAAGCAATTAAAGAATTTCTTAATAGTTAATCTTTATTGGAGAAATAGAGGTATGTCATAAATTCATTAAACACAATTGCATATCGATATTATTGATATTGTACAGTAGTAGTAATAATTTATTAAACTAATTACTACATTTCAAAGTAATTTAAACCATACAATTAGACTCTTTAAAGAATCTGCATTTACAAGTTTACAATATTTAGTATCTACTTTTCCTAATTGAATTATTGAATAGACATCAAGTTTATTGTTAAATTAATAAATATTTTTAAATACACGATCCTATCAAGTCCAATATCTAGTCTTTAAATCTAATTTAGGAAAAGTAATAATTACAATTATTCTAAACTTGTAATCAATCGTATAGTTTTACTATATCTAATTAGTGAATTTGCTCAGAATCTAAAATCTAAAATAGTACATTTTGGAATTGGAGAGTGTGTTTGGCATAAAAATAATTGAATTGGCATTGCAATTTGCAAACATAATAGGTAATTCATAAAACATTTAAATAAGTAGATAATACATATTACTATAAATAATAAATATAAATAATCAGGTCTTAATAAGTTAACTTGTAACTTTAAAAAATGAATTGGCATTCGTATTAATCAGACAAAAAAAATCATTCTTAGCTTTGGATTGAATCAAAAAAAAATCTTAACCTAATTTGCAGTAAAAGATTCCAACTTTTGTGGTATTTGTTTTTTCCAGATACAAAAATCTTTAAATCTCTTGTGTCTCCTGCTCCGAATCCGCATTAATCTCAATTTCTGAACTTGTGGGTATAACTTGTGTTTCTTCCATATCCCTATTCTCTGTAGTAGATTTTGTTTCATCTTGAGGAATTTCTTCAGGGACTGTATCAGATTTCATTTCAACATCTTCGCTAGATTCTTCTTGAACCACTTCCATCTCACCCTCTCCTTCATGTCTTATTTCCTTTTCCTCCTCAGTCACTCTACTCTTATCTTCAGATTCAGATATTTGCAGCTCTCCTTCCTCATTCTCTTCCTCGTTCTCCTCATCAGCTAGTGCTACAGGCAACGTCTCTTTCTCATTTTCTTGGACTTGTTCAACTTCTTCTTGATGTTCTATTCCTTCGGCCATGTCTTGAGTCGGATCCAGAGTTTCTTGTTCTACATCTTGTTGATCATTCTCGGCGTCTTCTCCTTTTGTATCCTCTGGGGCTTCAGCATTCAATTCCTCACTTTCCTCAATCTCTCCACCAACGATTTGGACCGGAGTTGTATTATTATTTTGAACTTGACTTTCTTCGTCCATCCCTTCCTCTTCCTCGTGTTCAACTTCTTCTTGCACTTGCCCATGTACATTCTGCCCGTGTTCATCTGAAGTCATTTGTTGTGGTTCCATCCTAACTAAATCAATCATTTGACGCTCTCCCTCCACTTCAGCATTTGTGGTAAGAATGACTTGTTGGCCACCTTCAAGAACGCTCGATTCACTGGAAGCTACTGTCATCACCGGCCTGAAATACACAAAAAGATTAATTAAACTTTTGTTAAATTAAATGATTTTATCAGTTTTAAGATTTCTATCATATTGGATTCTTGGAACTTAGGTCAAATTATTGCAAAAACTGATAAATTGAAAACTATAGGCGTCATACAAAATCAGGATAATATTTCTCCTCTTGGATAAACGAAGGATCGAGACAACTCCAATTCTCAATAGGGATATAAAGGTTCTGATCTACGCTGTAAATTGTGGGCAGGAAAAAAAATAAATCATTAAAAACCAATTCCCGAATAAGGTAAATATAGACGGAAAGATAGGAGTAAATATAGGAAAAATTTAGATCTTTTGAATTTAGAAGAAAAGAGATTAGAAAGTTAAAGTTAAATGTGTAGATAATGCAAGATCTTTAGAATGAAATATTGGTAAGCAATCATCGCTTGATGCTTCCAATTTGGACTCTAAAATTCTGGATAAATATTAATATTTTTTTATGTTTGTCAATTAAGAATATTAATTATTGATCATTGGAATGACTTTACTCATATGTAAATGATAAACCACAGAATGTCGGAGACTCACCATTTCTGGGAATCCATGTACAAGTGATCGCTTGGTACCACATTAAAAGTGGTAGTTTGAACTGACACTGGGTGCGTCTCATCTGTCGTTGTAATCAAATTATAGGCTGGATGCTGATGGATAATTTGACCTTGTCCAAGCTGTTCAAATGAATGAGGATGAGCTGTCACGACTTGTGTCGTCCCATTCGCGTCATTGAGCTGTAGAAATAAAACTTGCCTTCCCTGCTCATCAATCCCACTCGTGAGCTTCCTTAAATTCCCATCCTGTACAATAAATTGCCCACCTCCTTCAATTTGACTTGGATCCAATTGAATTATTGTTCCATCTGGGGGATTCATCCCTTGTACAACACTAACAGATCCCATGTTCAGGTCAACCCCACTCGCCGCCTGTATCCCTCCATCCATAATATAAACTGCTTGACCTGATCCATCTATTCCAGTAACAATGGAAGGCTGAGGTCCACCATCCTGTTGCTGGATGCTGAGTGAAGCTGCAATAGAATTGGCAACATTTGTTAGGGCTTCAGCTTCAGAAGAAGGGACAAGATTCATTTGCATAGGATCTATTCCATGATGAAGAATCTCAATTGTAGATCCATCTGAAGCAGTCAAAAGACTCACAGAAGGCCCCTCTTGAGAGTGGAGATGAGAGGAAGCTAATTCATTATTCGAAAGGGTTTGGGGCTCCTCCTCTAACTGAGCAGAAGTAACAGATGTTGTTGAATCCTCTGCTTCCAACCTTAAGTCCATCTCTTCACTTCGAGCAATATCTTTATGTGCTGAACGAATGTGAGCTTTAATATTGATGTTTCTCACAAACGTTTTCCTACAATATGGACATTCATAGGCTTTTGTATCTTTATTTCGATGTAGATTAGCCGCCATATGCCCTTGAAGTGCTCCATTCTGGAAACAAAATCATATTCGTTTTATATTATTTTGAATCTCAATATTCAAGGGATTGACTTACAGTTTTGAAACTTGCATTACAGATCTGGGAATGCAAAAAAATAAAAATAAATTACTTTGCTATTAAATAAGATAGTTTTAATAAATAAAGATAATTTCAATCTTACCGTGCAAGCATATTCTTTATTCTGGTCATGTGCCTGCTTGTGTTTTGATAATAAAACTTCGCTCAAAGCCACGTAGTCGCACCTATCACCTAAAATAATAAAAAGACAAAGGATTTTTCAGTCAAGTAGAGTTTAAAAAGGTTCCAACAAAATCTATTGACGTACAATGAGGGAAAACACAATTGGGAGGTGGTTGGATCCCATGCTTTGTGTATTGATGGTATAATAAGAGATTCCGTTTGGCCGTCTTTTGACCGCAGTACTCGCAAATTCTCGAATCGATCTTTTCTCCATGCACCTCCTTTTAATGGGAAAAATTTAAAAAGGAACTAATAAACACGTGAAAAGGATGTATTAAAGTTAAACTTACAACTAAATGCCTTCGGTAAATATAGTAAGATTCAAGCTGCAATGGCTCCTCTTCAGATCCGCATGTTACACAAAGCCAAGGTCCTTGTACCTTTGAAAATAAAAAATAAAATGAATTATGAATATATGAATTTACGGGTTGCAAATAAAATGAAATGTGGTATTACATTTTCTGCAGAAATAGACTTTTTGGGTGAAGTATCCCAAAAGGATCCCCCCTTTGTTCCTCCAGGTTGCCGTTTCGGAACTAAAGACCCTGGCGTATCCGGTGAGGAAGTAGATTTAAGAACAATATACGAGACTTTTGATTTATTCTCCTTTGTAGTTGGGGTCCCTTCTTGTCCCTTTTGTACAATCTTGAGTTTTATATTTTTATTTTTACTCGCAAGTTCTGGGTATTTTTTCAGGACCTCGGATATTATTTTTGAGTGATTTGATATTGCATCCCCTCCATTGGTACTGATTGTTATTTGATTTTGTTTAGGTGTTGATGTACTTGCTGCTGGTGGTGGCAATTGCTTTACTTCCACTTGATCTGCAAACCGAACATGCTGCGAAAAAAATAAACCAAATATATGAATCTGTGCAGATATATGCATGTACATGTACATCTTCTGAGATTTAATACCTTTTTGACAGAATGTTCCTTTTGCAATATACTCGTAGTAGTACTAGTAGTAGGTGTTGAAATCCCAATTAGAGGAGTTGCTTTCACCCCCAAATCTTCTCGGGAGCTCTCATCATGGGCAACCTCAATAGTTACACTAGTCTCTTGATCCGAGGAGGAGGCTCCAGAATCAGGAGGGGGAGTTTCACCACTTGCATGAACTTCAACAGTTTCAAAAGTAACATTCCCCTCGGTATTTTCATTTATAGTATTACTTGTCTCAGGTTCAGCGTTTTCATTCAATTTGACGAGTTTTGGTACTGGTTCATCTGAATAAAACGTAAAACTAAAATCATTAAATAAATGAAGAAATAAACACATGATTCTGTAATGCTTAAGATTCAATTAGGACTCACAACACAAACCTGTTCTAGTACTATTCGTAGTAGTAGTATTAGCAATGGTACTCGTAGAAGGGAGAGATCTTTTCACAGCATGTTTAACAACGTCAAAAATATCCTCGGATCTCTTTAAACTGGAAACTGGCTTGGGTTTTTCAGTAGCAGTATTTGTAGTAGTATAATAATTAGAAGAAGTAGAGGAAGAAGAAGTAATCGAGTTTAGAGTTTCCTCATCTGGATCGTTCCATTCAAACCGTGTAGGTCTTGGTGGCTCATCCTTTTTCATTCTATTTGTAACAGAAAAATATTAAATTACGGCATATACGAGAGAATGTAACTTGAATGTACCGTTCTTGTTTGAGGGTAAGAAGATCTGAGACTGAATTTTGATTAAATCTACGTTCTTTCCAAATGGGAAGCTTCTTTTGTAGTATTGCTGCTTTTGAACTCCCGAGGATTGAGGATTTGGGTTGAACTCTGGCTAACACCGTTTTTGTCTTTGCTCCTGGAGGTTAGAGCTCCTTTTGGTCTTGAAGTAAATGTAATATTTGGAGATGTATTGGATGAGATGTGATGTATTTGACCTTTTGAGACTTGCATAGGTCTCGAGATTTCAACCCCTTGCTTGAAAACAATCGGCCGAACCATTGATGACTCTTTTTGAACTGGCTTTTTCACATGTGCTTCCAGTAGTTTTATTAGGATAGTTATATTCATAAGTTTAACGAGCTTGTATGCATCATTAAATTGACTTCCTTTGACTTCTAATTTCCCCGTATAGAAAAACCTGCAAATATGTCAAATAAATTAAATCGGAAACTTCGTTTAAAGTATGCAAAATGCAAATAAAACTCACTTTACAATTGAGACCATTGCATGGTATTCAAATTCTTTAGGAAGAGCAAGGAGGTTGTCCTTTAATCCATACACTGACAGACTTGACTCGAGATTGGCAAAATATTCTGTGCATAAATTGAGGACAACCCGATGTACCTGCAGTAAAGAACGGTAATTAATGATAAATAAATAAATCATTTCATCAACTGATTTACCTTTAATATTTGGCCTGTAGTAAATTGCAGAGTCAGGTCACAAAAGCTACCTTGATTATAAAGAAATGCCAATCTTTGGAGGCAGTAATTGCCCCAATTATCCACCCTCACTTCCTGCATTTTTTGATTCTGGAAATTGACAATATTTTGGCTCCCAAATTGTAATTGCTTTTGCTGAACTTGTCCTTCCAAATTGATTTTTGATGGGCTTGAAATTGGTGGACTGATTCTAGTTGCAGAAGAGGAGGCTCCAACGGGATCCGGTACAGGGCTTAGGAGTTGACTCTTCGGGTGTTCAGGAGGTACAATTTCAATTGTTGTACTTGTTGTTTCAGTTGAAATTGGAATTTGTTCTTGTCCGGAAGCAATTGTTGTTTTAAGAGGTAAAGGTTCGTTAATAATTTTGATGGTCGTTTTTCGATTGACAAGGGAGGAGGCGGTGGGGGCTGAGGATGGACTGATGACACTTTCGTCTGACATTCTGTCCAAATAACTTAATTTTAGCCCTTTAAAGTTTAAGGAAATGTCAAAATTGTCGAAATCATGTCGAAAAAAAGGAAAAACACTCAAAAGACTTTTATGAGAGGGTTTGGAGGCTTTTTGAATACAATTCACGAATGATCTATGAAGAAGAATTATGTAATGCACTAATTGGGTAATTAGTACAATAAAAATATAAATGTACTCGAATTCACGGAATTTTTATTTACCCAAAATATTTTTGAAATGACCTAAGCTTGGCTTCAAATTGTAACTATTTGATCCGATAGGCGCCACTAGGCCTTTGTTCACAAACCGTTTACTTCTGGCCTGGGGGACTTTGAGCCTCACAGTTTGAGGTAGGCCAAGAATAAATGATTTAATTAACTGGGATAATTAGTACTAATTAGTGGCTTGAACTTATACGCACGGACTATTATAAATTAGAATTAGAAGCCTTAGGTATATTTAAAATAATATAATTTTTGCTCATAAAGTCGAATAGCGTGATATATTGAAATGCTCCGATTGTGCTTGAATGAAAAAGTCCGCCCAATTTTTTATTTAATTGGTGATGATTCCATTGTTCTTCGCTAATTAGTTAATTAGGATTATTTGTTAAATAGTCATGCAATAATGTTTGGATGAAAGAAATATTCTGGTCTAGGCTCTATTGCTTGTAATAATCGGAAAGATTCGTAGAATCGCACTGCACTTGAATTTTTGAGCATTTTGAAATAAAAGTATTCTTGAGGCAATGCAATGGTAATTTTTTTTTAAATTCGAGATTATGGGCATTTTGTTAATAATTCTCCTTTTGGATTCTTCTGTTCATGCTTGTAGTAGTACGAATTCATCTTTACAGTAAGTGGGAATTTTATAATAAATTCCAATTCCAATATATTTTAATGAAGTTTACTTTTTAAAGACAATTTTCAGAGCAATTTTTAACAAATCCTTTGGGATCTATTTCCTCCTATGATTCAACAATCATTATGCTCAGTTCTATTTCTTTTGGAATTTTTCTCCTCCACTTTTTAACTGCAGTACTTTACTTAAAGTTTTTAAAAAAAATAGAGTTAATATTTTAAATCACCTTTATTCTAATTAGATAATGGCATGCCCTGGACGACAAAGAGCTCCTGAACCCATTGAAATTGAAATATCCGATTATGATCAAGAATTCTTCAATTCACTCTAAAAATTTGATTTTTATTCTCTCGAGTACTAGGTACAGAGGTAAACTAATTTAGCATTAATAACAGTGCATAAAATCATTGTACATAAATCAAGTCTATAATAGATATTTAACAATTCATATTTTATTGTGCTATAAAAAGGCCTCAGGATTATTTTTACTATCACTAGATGCAGTCTATATCTTTTATCAAGGTGCTAGTTAATTATTTGTAAAAGTCTGGAAATAAATCCCAAATTCTATCATGCAACCGTTTAATTTTGAGATATTTGCACAAGATGATACAAGATCATTTGAAATAGCACATTTGATTATGACTAATCCTAAATCCAATTTGGAAAACGCCAAAAATTGTAATCTCAATCTGGATTCAAGCTGCTAATTAAACCAAGACCGATATCTGCATTGAAAAAAGAGGATATTTTAGATCAACTTTCAAAGGGAAATATAAAATTAAAAGGATTTACTCATGATGAAGAGCCCCGCGCCTTGCTATAAATTTAAGAACTTGTAAGTAGATGTGTGATCGGAAATCAGAATAATATATTAAACTTACGATAAAATGTGTGATTAACCGAGTAGCTCAGCAGGTTTGTGATGGAAGACGTGTATATATCTGCAAACCGATAGAGACGCTTTGTGAAGAAAGTTGGATTCAAATGAGTTCGGAATAGACTTCCAAAATGGGGATTGAAGATCTCTTTTGTTTTCTTTCTGTAAATTGAATATATGGATCAAAATATTAGTTTAGCAAATTGGCTTTTTTAAAGTTTCGATTTGTACCGAATCTGTTTGCGCTCTTTGTGATATTGTTCAATAAGATCACGTATTTCTGGATTGTCCAAAGCTTGATACGCTTCAAGCAAACTTGTCAGTGAAGTAAGCCAATTAATTGCAAACTTGAAATCTGGGGAATTTAGCGTATTGATCTCCTGAATAAAAGAAATGTTTATTGTAATAAACAGTAATATTTTATTATAAAATAAATTCAGACTGTTCAACTGACATGTTCGAGCTCGCGAATGATCGCTCCTGTCCTCCAGCCTTTTAAAAGTGGTTTAAAAATGAGTATTCTTTTCTTCGTATTACATATATGAGTATGTACCATGCTGGAGTGTTACTTCAGCCAGGTCAGTACTCGGATGATCGCCAAAATATAAAACTTTTTCTCCTTTATAACCGGTGATTTTTTGAAATTGTTTTAGATTTCCTCCATAATAAATTACGCCCTTTTCAAGGGAAGTCACCCTATCCCATCTCCTCGTATCAAGTTTTGGATTGTAAATTCCTGTAAATTAAAGACGTGGAATTTAATTACAAGTTTTCTATACTATAATCTTAATTAGTATGAACTTACTGAACGGAATGTTTGCAGAATCGCTTGAAAAAAAGTTTGGCTTCCGAGCTGATACAATGGTCACATCAAAGAAGTTGAGCCAATCCTCCCCTAGAATATATTTTTTTGATGTAAAAAACATGTGGTACTTCGAAACAAACGTTATAAACTTACCAATTATAAAATTAAGTCCCGAATTCACAAAGTGGTATGGAGAGTTTGTAATTAAAAATAACTTCTTGTTCTTGTCAACCAGAGTTTGCAGATATTCTCTTAGATGAGGATCATATTCTAGGTACTTGCTGGGGTCTTCAGCCACAATGTCATGCATTTTCGGATGGATACTGTAACGAATAAAAATAAATGTAGTATATATAGGGTCTTTAAGACTTCAAGTTTAATGTAATATTTATATACCTTTGGACGGATTCCTATAAAGAGAAGAAATATTGGGAAATGAGAATTCGGATTTCAGATCTTGTAATCAAAATTGAAGTAATTCCATCAAATATTTACCTTAACGTCCAGGAAGAGACTCTCAGGATGGAAATCAATGTTATTTGAATGGAAGAAATGAGCCACATTGCATAATAAATTCATTTCCGGTAATGAGAACAAATCTGATAATTGAACCATGTACCCCTTTCTGGAAAAATTCGCAAAATAAATTGATATTTGAGAAATTATTGATTAATGCAATACAAGTAGTACAAATATTACTCAATTTTTCTCCTTCCTCGAGCATCAGTGCTCCCTTCAATATAGTCTAGAGGGATTTTACGAGACCCATAGAGCTCAAGCGCTTCCGCGTCACTTAATTGCTGAAGGCCTCGATAAAGACAACCAAGTTGGATTTGCATAAAGGAATCGACTTTGAGAAGAAGCCCCTTTTTGATGTCATAATGAAGCCCCCGTACAGCAAAGTTTGGATTATATTCTAGGCTTTCAATCTCATTCGGGTACTAGGAACATAAATATTTTGAATATATGTAAATTAGTACATCAATTTGCAATGCAAATTTTGCATCTTACTTTGAATTCTTTCACCAAAACATCTCGAGCCAAATTATAAATTAGGATTTGAAGATCTTGACGGTAGGATGCAAGTGTGTAGTCGTAATCAAATCCTAAAATATGGATTTAATGAGTTGTTTGTTTTTGAGTAATTATTGCAAAATAAATGTTTACCGTATGCTTCAATTTCTCGAAGGTCCAGCCTAATTAAAAATAAACATTTGTTTAATTTAATTTTATGTACAAATTAAAGATACAAACCGATTCACAGAGAATACGGCGCGAGGATCAACATCATTTGGAAGCTTTTTTGATTGGCAATATTCCAGAGAGGAATCATACGCCTTTTTCAATTGTTTCCTCAGGTCTTCCTCTTCACCATTCTCCGAGTGTAATAGGGTTTGAAATCGATTCTTGACAGTTGAAATATAGGTTGGAGGCTGACTTGTAAAGAGAGCCCGACTAGTCTGGTGATGACTCTGATTAAAACAATGGACCAGTTGAGAGTTTTCGGTTCGCCCAATTAATTTTTGAATGGGACTGTTTAGTAGCTTCTTGAAGGAAGACATGATGATAGCTCTAAAAGACCAAATAAACAGAACATGATTAGCTCCTAATTAATTGGATTGGGATTTTAAAAAGTATTTCTGGATTAGAATTATAAATATGCAAATCTTTGCGTTTACAAGTTTCTAGGTATTAAAATGACATTTTAACACGGAAATCGGAATTGATTGTTTTATAGATGGGCTACTTTCAATTTAATTAGATGGGAATGCAATATAAACTTACTTTTAGTTCGCATTAATTGTCCAAACTAATTAAAATCGAGGTGTTTACGGGTGTTTACGGGCCAATGATTTATGATCCAAAAAGATGAGCCAGAAGGGTCTTTTAATTAGGCATAAAATAAAATGATGTCAATACTGGTGAACAGAAGGGCAATTAGTGAAAAAGCAAATATCAAAAGGAGATAATTGAATTAAATGTAAACATGATTAGGGACTAAACAAACTTGACTTTTGACTGATAAAAAAAACAATTTTGGATAAGGAGCTGTGAATGTCCATAAAATGTTAAGTGACGAAATTATAGCCCATGATTTTGTCGACTGACACAGTCGACAGACAATAGCAATTAATCAAAATATTGTAGGGACAGAATAGAATTAACTCAAGAGAGAGTTAACTAATTTTTAAAATGGGACAGAATTTCACTGTTTTGAACAACAATCAAATTCAAAGAATAGGCAAAAATTGGGACACTATTTTGTCTCATACATAAAATGCAAAATCGAAACGTTTTTAAAACGTTTCACACTGGACGGATTTCAATTAATTAAAAGTGGAGGAATCGGCCTAACGAAATATTAATTTTTGATATAAAGAGGGTCAATTTTTTGAAAATATTGTTTTTCCTCTCTACTAGAACACTCTACTAGAACTGCACTGGTTCAAACTGCATTACAAAATGCATGTAAAAAATTACTATATAATTTATTCATGTAATATTATGTATTAAATTGCTCTTTAAACCTCATCCTTCTGGATGATCTTCTTATGTCGTGAGTGTGACCTTAATAGATAAGATTTAAGACGATAGTATAGTTAGTATGATTGCCTTCTAATAAAGGATTAGTTTTAAATATTAGTAAGACTTATAAAATGAGATACCTGTTATTTTATTTCCCGATTATGGATGAATTTGGTTTGGTTTTAAATTTAATTATAATATATTTACTAATAGGTCCTTGACACGTACTTGGCATAATATATTGTATAATAGATAGTATCTATCATCAATATGTACTAGAATATAGATATTTTGATTTGATTTGATTATTAAATGAATGATGAACTTTTTTAAAAAATGTGACTGGCTATCTAACTAGATAACTAATATAATTATAATCCGAACGAAATATATAGTAAGTAAAGGTCAAAGTTAGGATTAAGCAGTTTGCCAGTAAGAGTAGATAATACTGTGAAGAAAGCTCATCTAATCACTGACTCATGTATTATCTGTAGATTTGGGTTTTATATGGATATTTATGTTACAATACATGTCGATATAACCTAAATTACCTAAATTGAATGTAATATATGTATGCAATCGAGCTAACGAAAACTGTAGTCTGTAACAAAAAATCGAATCTATCGATATATGTATCAATATATTATATTGTATAATAATAATACCCATTACTACGATTATGATATGTACAGACTTTCAGTAGAAATGATGTATTATACTACTTATATTAATATTTATATCGGGTACAATTGTATTACTGAAATCTGTAATCTGTATGTGCCTGAGCGTGAGGGTTAATTTGATATCGCTAATTGTTTGCAAACTTCTAACTCAAATAATCATCCAATATCCAAATATTATTGTATTTTGTACGTCTTACAATATCTACAACATATATCTTATACAAAATATATTTAAATTTTAAATACGTGAACTGATGTCCGAAAGGTCCATTGGAATTTCACGAGATTATCTCATGGTATTCATGAGAATATTTCTAGTTATCCCTCGTGATCTACGATATATTGAGGATGAGTAGGTACAATATTACCGTACTAGTATACATTAAAATAATATGACTAGGGTACAAGTAACAAAAATACAATAATTAAGCTATCAATACATGTATACTTCGATACGCTTACCATTACGAGTCATTAGTATCGCTATTCGTAGAATCGTAAGTTACAAACATGTTGTAGAATAAACAATGCAATGCAAAGGAAGTGAGTATAATTATAATGTCCTTACACTACTAATGTAATACAATATTAAAGACTTAAATTAGAAATTCTAATCCTCCTTTTAGATATATTTATTCTTATTCATTTCTTGCTTTAGACTCGTTATTTATTAAATTATTAGATTAGAAAATTACCTGATAGTGATAAATTGAAAGCAAAAATATCTAATGAGTCGATCCAAATATTCTTTCAATTTTGAGTTTTGACCCACTCTGAACAATTGAAAATCGGATTAATTTTGTATTAATTCTATTTTTTTTACTGCACAGTGTATATATAAAACTTACTTTGATAATTTGTATTTTAAATTGTACTACAAAAACTTAATATTCTAGTTATCGTACTATTTATGCTATGAAAAATTAAAAATGATGAAATTCCTCCCAGGATTGCTCAAGAGCATAATGGAAGTAATCCTAAGTTTTTAAAAATTAAATGAAATTAAAGTTAGTAGTAAATTCTCAATTTTGGTCGAGATTTTATTATTGGTAAAATATGATATTATGATTCAATAAGTATTTTTAATAGAATTAATTTCATTTTTGACGTTACTTTTGATGGCTTCATTTTTGTTTATCCCTATTTATTGAGAATTTTAGCGGAAAACATTCAAAATAAAGTGATAACAAAATTTTTGTTTGACCACATGACTTCATGAGAATTAGCTATTTTTTTTGTGCTAAAAATATATTTGTTAATTAATTGAGTATTTCAGGATGAGGTTCGCCCAATTAGTGATGGGACCAGCTGGCTGCGGAAAGGTATGTTTTGCATTCTTTCAATTAATATTGAAAAATTGAAAGACAATCTATTTTATTTTTAGGTTATTAAAATTCTTATTCATCTAATTAATTAATGATTGTATTTCAGAGCACCTACTGTAGCTACCTTGAGAAACATGCGGAGGACACAAAGCGGAAGATTGAGATTGTCAATTTGGACCCTGCAGCAGAAAAGTTTAATTACCAACCCCTGGCAGATATTCGTGATCTTATTTCGGTAAGTTGATTTCGAATTTGAAAGAATAAAAGGTTTTAATATAGGAATTTATATTTTAAATTAAATATTTCAGGTGGACGATGTGATGGAGGAAGACCAACTGAGTCTGGGCCCAAATGGAGGATTAATTTACTGTTTAGAGTAAGATCATTGAATTTAACGAGATTTGATATTGAATCTGTCAATTAAATTAACAGATTCCTAATTTCACATATTGATTGGCTGGAGGGTGAGATTGGTGGTTCTGACATTGACGGTGACTACATAATATTCGACTGCCCTGGACAGATTGAACTCTACACCCACCTCAACTTCCTCCCCTCCCTCATCCATGCTCTGGAGAATTGGAATTTC